>CAIGRB010086201.1:45448-55834 GCA_903798255.1 Fraxinus quadrangulata | reverse complement strand
AAATAAAAGAATACAAGTAATATTTAATTAATTAAATAATATTTAAAAATTATTAATAAAAAATTGCTGACCCATTTTTTTAAGAAAATGAGTCGGCTGTTAGCTGTTGGGTCGACTATTATGCCGGCCCGGACGTTAACAGCCGGTCTGATTTGCTGTTGGGCCGACTGTTATGTCGATCTAGTTAACAGCTGGGTCGGCATGACAACTGGTCCAGACCGGTCGACATAATAGCCGGTAGATAGTTAAATCGACTGTTGGGCTGACTGTTAACAGTTGACCCCAGGGTTATCGGGGTGCTGCAGCTCTCCCGACCGGAAATGGAGCCGAAAAACTTCATTTTTGGCCATATAAAGTCCATTAAACTAGTTTTTAATATCAAATTTCTCAACAACTCGCAAATTTACTTAAATATGCACAAATAAACTGAAAAAAAAAGAATAAAAATCTTTCGAATTCTTTACATGAAGAAACTCGATTTTAAATAATAAAACTAACATTCTCTCCGTGGTTGTCGACGTCGGTGAGCTCATGGTGGTGGTGATGGTCAGTTTTGCCGTCGATTTTTCGATTTTTTTGGCGTCGATTTTCACGTTTTCTTTGTTATTCAATGGTCGGTTTCACTTTGAAAGGAAGATAGTGGAGGTATTTTTGGTTTTTTGGAGGTTAAATTAATATTTAATATTTTTCATTTTTTTTAATTATATTTATTGGTCAAAGGCCAAAGTGAAAATATGGGGTATTATTTGGGCTATTTCCACGTATTACTTCCTATGCTGTGTGTGACATAATTAATGAAGTGCAATGGAATGATGATTTATAGGAGGAATTATAGGGAAAAGGAGTGGAGCCATTGTTCTCCCTTTTTTTTTTTTTTTTTTTGCAGTAGTCTAAGGACATCCCATACTTTTAGTGGTACCTAATTAATGAGATATTACTTGTTCCTTTATTTTGAATGTTGAGATCACTTTCATCAATAAATGAAGCTAATAAACTCTCCAATAAAAAAGGATAAAAATGCAAAGGGTAATCGATAAAAGAGGAAGGAGTTCATCTTATCCGAAATGCTAAAACCCCCTATTTCATGAGCTATCATTCATCCAATCTGAATTATCCCTTATTCCATAGAACCCACACCCATTTCCCACCAATCCACAAGCCACTATTTTTAAATCAAATTATCGCGATGACAAATTCTTGAAAATGGGTTTCTAAAGGGCGAAGGTCATGTTGTTGGCAAATAGAAAATTTGATCGTACTTGACAACCTTTTGGATGAATTTGTGAATAAAGGACAATGGTGCAACAACAATCACAGATTAGGGACTTAAATGAAGAACATTGTAGAATGTGTACCGTTTAGTACTAAGTGGATAGATTGGAATCTAATGCTGCAATTTTCCTTTCATTTGATCCAATATTAGGTTAAAACATTCAAAAATTTGCCTCCACCTACAGAGTTCAACCGAAAATGACTTCAACCTTCAACCCGAACCCAAATCCCACTCTTAGTTCTCCAACTCCAAACCTCCCACATCCCAATATCCATAGCTCTCGAGTTCCCAGGACGCTTTCCTCGGACATGCACCCAAAATCGGATGCAAAACTCATAATGACCGGTGGTTCCAGGCTGTCGGGCCATGTCACCATAAGTGGCTCCAAGAACTCGGCATTAGCAATTCTAGCAGCGACCCTATGCTGTTCCGGCACTTCGAAGCTAAAAAATGTTCCAAATTTATCTGATACAAGAACGATGGCTTCTATTTTGGGCTCTTTAGGTGCTGAAATTGAGTTTTCTAATAACGAGATGGTGGTTAACACTGAACTAGTCCGGTCTGTTGAACCTGAATTGAGTGGCATTGGCAAGATTCGAGGTGGGTTCTTCGTTATTGGTCCTCTGCTTGGCCGGTTTGGAGAGGCTGTGATTGGTTTGCCCGGTGGATGTGATATTGGGGCTCGGCCAATTGATATTTATGTCCGTGGGCTTCAGGCTCTTGGTGCTGTAGTTAAAGTCAGGCTAGTCAATTCTCACCGAATAATGTGGTGTATTCTATTTTCTTCCTTTGTTTGATTGGTTTTCTTGCAATAAATTACTGCGCTTGAATGAAGAAAATGTTGGCCATTAACTGGTGAATTATAAGATTTGGCTGAACAGAAATTATTCTGGGATACTGCTCTGGTGCTTGTATCTGTTAAAGAATCTTTTACATATAGTAATAGGTTAATTTTTTTCTTTTAATAGTTGTTAATTTGGAGCTTGTGGTGCATTTTTAAATTCTACCTTCTAAAACTGCATTTAAGCCTGATGCAGCATATCTGGTTTCAGATGGATGAGGCAACATTTTCGTTTCAAATGGAATTGAGGGGAAGAAAAAGGATCTTGAGTGTTCCCTTCTTAATCTTAATCCGCTTTCTTTAAAATAGCAGCGATTCTAACTTATTTAATAGAGTCCCCCTTTCAGTGTTCCAGTTTGTATTCATAAAAGCAGTCATGCATACATGTAAATTTATGAGCTTCTCTTTCTTCTTGTTATCATGGTTTAGAATGTGACCAATTTTGTGTTATTGGGCTTTCCAAATTCAATTCTTTAGTTGGTGCAGTTGTGTTTTTCTACTCCCAAAGACTCAAAGTCGAGATAATGCACACATTAATACAAGGGAATAGTTGTATACAGATCAACTTGCTAATATGGGAGAGATGAGTGGAGAAAATATGGTTGTGTTGGAGGCTTACCAGAACCCATAAATCCCAATTTATACTAACATCCAATGGAATAATAACAGAAAGTATACCTGTTATGCATAGGATTCGAGGAATGATGTTTTCTCTTGCATTGTGGTATATGTTTCTCAAAAGTTGCAATAATAAATGAAGGATGTCTTTTTGGGAGCCTGCAAGTAAATTTGCTTGTCATACCAGAACAAATTTATTGGTATGTCTGATTGCAAATGTTTGTCACATGTCCATAAATGATAAATCGGTGCAAGCAAAATTAAGTATTTCAGATTGGCATTCTTATAGGTATATCAGAACATTGAAGAATGTTTTATATATTCATTGCAGGGACGGAAAAGTGCGAGGACATGCTGCAAATGGGAAAGGGTTGGTTGGTGGGAGGTTTCACCTCGATTACCCTAGCGTGGGGGCAACTGCAACCTTAATGATGGCAGCTTGCATGGCTGAGGGGAAGACCTTGCTCACAAATGTTGCTCAAGTATGATAAATATAATCACACAGATATATTCACATGTAACTAATGCTTCCCTTCTGATGAATAAACTGAATGATTACCAGATAAAACTGATTTTTAACTGAGGTAGCCATTGTGTCAATACTGTGAAATTTCTGTGCAGGAACCAGAAATAATTGATCTTGCTCATTTCCTGACAGAAAGTGGGGCATGTATAAATGGGGCAGGATCAGACAAGATTTATGTCTGTGGAAAAAATCAGTTACATGGTTCTGAATATGGCATAATGCCAGACAGAATCGAAACGGGCACCTTCATACTTGCTGCTGCAATTACTCGATCCTGCATCTCTCTATCACCTGTCTTTCCTTGCAGTTTATCTAGCTTGTTAGACAAGCTCTCGGGTGCTGGCTGCAAAATATTATTCAGGCATAACAATCTGCGGGTATATAAACATTTGTGGAGTCTCTCCCTCACCCCACCCCCACCAACACACACACACACACACACGTGAATTCTGATCATTAATGGATTTGGTACTCCAGCTTTCTGCAATCCCTGCAAGTAGGGGAGATGACTTGCGAGGCTTCAATATTAGAACCCAACCATACCCAGGATTCCCAACAGATCTCCAACCCCAGACAATGGCTTTGCTTTCAACATGTAGTGGCTCAAGCATTATAGAAGAGTCTGTGTTTGAAAATCGCATGGGTCATGGTACGTGTTAACTCAGTGATGCGAATCATTCAGTGATTATTTGCCTTCCATTTTCTTTTCAGCATCAGCTGCATGCACATAATTGCTACTATACTTAGAATGAATCTATGGAGGTTTTCATCAAAATTGTTCTGCATGAACGGCTCTCACGAGGTCAGGTTGACAAGTTAAACTTGTCAGCATACTGTGCATCCTTGTCTGTAACACATCATTTGATGCAAGTAAAGTTGTGTCTATCTTTGACCTGCTGATGTTTCATTTTGGATCTCTCATTTTCAGTAAGAGAATTACAGAAGTTTGGAGCCAAAATTGAGGTTTGTGGAAGTACTGCATTGGTTTTTGGCAAAGAGAAGGGAAGGTTAGTTCTCTATTCTTTTAACTAATCATAAAGCACCCCTTCTTCTATGCACATTCATATAATAAAAAATAAACTGAAGTTTGATGGTCTGTCTTTTGGCAGTCACTTTTCTGGTAGTCGTGTCGCTGCTACTGATTTAAGAGGCGGAACGTCATTGGTTTTAGCCGGGCTAGCTTCAGAAGGAATTACAGAAATTAATGGAATTTCACATATTGATCGAGGTTATGAGAATCTGGAGTCGAAGCTTTGTCTCATAGGAGCTGATATCAAAAGACAGGATCTTAACAAAGGCCATGCCAGCAATTTTAACGTTTGCACGTCTACTACCTAATCAACATATGGCATATAGGCATTAGTGCTAATCAGTCAAGTACACTAACCTACTAACCCATCGGTATTTGAATGACTACAATGTGTTTAGTAAGGCATATTCCTTACTTTTTGAGAGCATTTGGATTAGGATTTTTTTTGCTATTTATTCCTTGTGTAAAGAGGAAGGAAGAGACTTGTACAACTGTATTTTACATCTATGCTAAATGTATTGCGCACCGGAATAAGATCAAACGAATTTATTCATAAAGCGTGTCTTCGAGTAACAAGTTCAGAGCAAAATAGTGACCACGACAGCATAACATAATGAAACCCATCAGTCTTATTCTCCTACAATGGGTGCCTTTATATATCCCAAATGTGTTGAATTTGCAACTTTGGTTAGTGTCTTCAAGTCGTAGACAATCCAACACCTAGACTCAGTTTGGTGATAGAAATAGCCCACACACTTGCAATCTGTGGTACATTTATTTGAGCACTGGCCCTCTGACATTGGCCCATTTCCTCTAGTATACTTAGTTATGAAATGGTCAACCCCTTCCAATTTGTAGAACTTAATATCTTTTGCTTTGCAAGATGTTATCTTTGGAGGCTCACAATTCTTGCTCCATCCCATTAGCCCATTTGGCAATGGACATGCAACACATTGGCTCTCCTCGCATAGTCCGAACTTTCCGCACCTCTCCGGCAACTGGCATTCGCCACCGGAATATCTAGAGAAGAGTGTGAAAGTCACCTCCCATGCATCGTAATCTATCTTGTCATAGAATGTGTGGGCTTTTAGGGTACCGTCGATCCCCAATCGAAGATATGTTAATGTGCTGTTGTATTTAGGCGTAGATAAATATCGAGCCCCCCCTCCGTCTGGGTACTCTAGTTTTAGTACGTACGCGAAAGCTTCCTCTGTCCTAGGATCACAAGCGAAGTTTAAAGAATTTAGAGTGCTTCGTCCAATCGAGAGAAAATCTGCAGAGTCAAAATATAGCATGGGAGCTGGTGCAATGTTATTCTTGTAATACATAGCAAATCGTTTGGGTTCCAATACCAAACTGTATTGCCCATCCTCATTCTCTTTCTCAGAGACCCGACTGACGAGCTTGTTTGGTCCGCCTACCCGAAGAGATTGACCCACCAACAAAGTGTCTGTAGGAGAATCAAAACTTTGCCATACAAAGTTTCCCTTGGAGTCATAGAGAACCATGTTACCATTTGGTAACAACTTGAACCCAACAACGCCCTTGTTCGCCGTCCTGGATTGCCATGCAATACGACCATTGGCATTGGCCAAAACTAGGTTCCCATCGGTGCCCAAGGAGAACGTGGCGTTTTCCCCAACTGGGCTTCCACGATTGGCTTCCCAAACCCATCGCATAAGTGATTCAGAAGGCAGAGTGCCCATCCTTAAAGCTAATGTATAAGCACCAGGGGTCGTGTTATAGAAACAAAGTTGAAAAGGACTACTTGAAATCGACACAAGTCGATAATTGGCATCGTATTCAACTATGTAATCTCCAAATTCACCTTTATTGACAAACTTGAATGTTTCTGAATCCGGAACAACAGCTTGAGCAATGAAAGAAAATGCAATGAGCAAGAAAAGAGCAAATAAGCAAGCAGAAGACATCTGATATGTTGATAATACATTGGTGTCCTGCCCCCAACTTTCTATATATAATGAAGAATAACAATATTATACTCTTTGCAACTTTGTCATTTGTCAATAATTACACGTGCAATGCAATCTTGGTCAAAGAAAAATTGTGGTCAAAGTAGATCTGCCCTCTTTAAAATAAATAATAACAAGTGGGTTTGTCAACTATTATTGATCGAAACACGCTTTTGGTATAATTTCATGCGAAGGGACCCCTTTTTGGGTAAGGATAACAAGAGAGGATGGATATGTACTGGAAGGCACTATAAGTGGCAATTTTTGAAGCAGTCTTGAAAGTGCTGCACGATCTATTCGACAATGACTCTTTTCAAGTATTTCTAAGGACTAATCTTTTTCTTGTTGTATTTTATATTCAATCTTCCACTAAATTAGCGTATATTATATTTGATAATGTTTTGCTCAATAAGTCTAATAAGAGAACTTCAAAAATTTTAAATGAGAAAAGTGACATTAAGTACACAAGTGTGGATTAACTTCAAAGAATGCAAACTGAGTATTTGAACAAATACATTGCTACCCGATGTGTTAATCTATGATGCTATTTCGGTCCCATTCCTCATTTTGGCTACTTCTGTATGGTCTTACCAAGAACCCTTCAGATAGGGTAGCTCCATGAGTGTCTATATTTGTTTCTAATATCATCATTGACCGGGTGAGGCATTCCATACATCTCTACATCCCTTTTATCTGGAGCAAAAAAGAATTTGACTAAAAAAGTTCGGAATACAAGTATTACAATGATAAAAGATTAGGACCTTTAGTGATATTAAAATGTGCTACAAAATAAAAAATGTGGTATGAATATAATTAGCCAATATCAAAGTGAATTAGTGCTACAAGCATCTTGTTGTAATCCACCTTAGTTCTGCGCTGGTACCGTCCCAGCTGCGGTGGCTTGCAGCATTTGCTCCACCCCAAAAGTCCATTCGGGCTCAGACACGCCACCTACATACCCCATTGGCATATTCCGTATAGTTCACACTTAGATGGCAATGCACATTCTCTAACATAATATCTTGAAAAGAAAGCAAAATTGTCTTCCTCTCATCTCAAGTAGCTTACGTTGTCATAGTGTGTTTGAGTCCCATGTTTTAGTCAAAAATATGTTTTGTAATAGTTATTTTTTGGAGATACATGGTTAAAAAGTAGGTGAATGTATAGTTGAAAATGAATTTAGAAAAAAATTAATTTTTAGAGAATGAGGATTAAACAAAGGCATAGGAAGTGTAGGCCTTCATGTTGCCATAGGAGACGAGTCTCAGGAAAGAGTGTAGCGTCGTAGTTCAGGTGAGTGGATGAGCCGCTTGTGGGGTTGCGATGGTGCATCCTTAATTCTCCTCAGCATAAGTTCATAAGCTGTTGCATTGTCATTCTTGCATTCTTCATTGAAGGTTACGGTCTTCCAGGTATAACTTTTCCAACCACCATAATTTATTAGCTAGCCGAGTTATTCACATACAAATTTATCTCAGATTTTTCAAGGCACAACGATGGTTGTGAAGAGTAAAGTATCGTTCCCACGAGAACTATGTACTTACTTAAACTAGACTTAATTAATCGTAATCTTAATCGAATAGCAAATTGTGTTTGAATGATTTTATACTAAATTATCTAATTAAACTAATTATTCTAGTGATCAATTTATAAAGTTTTTGTAAATTTAGATGTGACATTACTAAGACCTTGAATCCCCTAATTAATAACTTTTAATGCAAATCAGTAACATGACAATATGTGCTCATTTTTGTTGATCAACGTACTTAAGTTAGTTAAAAAGCATCTCTAGATATCAATTAAATATATCATTTTATATGACATTTCTATATTTCTATGAAAGATACGAACATGAAAGCATGCGTTAAAAGCACTAGAATACCTATAGATTTTATGCAAAGTATAACGGTATATTTCTATCCCCTATTGGACTTTACAATAATTGTTACAACGTGCTATATATATCCTATTGTTTATCTCAAAATCAATAAAATTCAAAATTAATTCAATTAGTGATCAAGTAATTGAAAAGTTATTAAATCCTATAACATTCATCCAAGAATAAACACATATTAAATATCAAGGTTGAAACTTTTATTGCCCTTTAATTTCTTTAAAACTTTCTTCAAGAATAAACTCCAATTTCTTTAAAACTTTTATTGCCCTTTAATTTTTACAAGAATAATGGATTGACCTCTCTTTGATGGTGTTCATCCATGAACTTTATGAGAGGGCCATGATATTGGTTGCCCATGTTTATTATTTATAGAGGTGAAATTATGTTAAAAATCGTGCAAGAAAGAGGTTTCCATGTAGAATTTTGGAAGAAAAGGGAAATTGCACGATTTTGCTAGATTTGGCTTGGGAAGTCGCCCAGTAGGAAATTGGGCACTCACCCAGGCAAGATTTTCAGCCATTGTTTTTGAACTTTCAAGTCGGGCGATGGGGCAGTTGCCCAGTTATACAAGTTTTCAAATTTTGCATTTTGGTCTCTGAATTCGATTCTTGATTTTTTAAAGTCATTTTCTCTTGTAATTTTGGTCATTTATCTTCTAAATTAGGCTCTATTTCATCCAAAGAATTATTTAATGTCTATAATTTTTTTCCCAAATACACAATACTTTTGAGCCTGTCCAAGGCATTTGCATCAGAAGCCCAACTAATGAACATGATATTAAAGAAGAAAAAATATTAAAGGATACATTTCTCATCAATTAAAGAAGGAAAAAAAAAAAATTTATATATATAATTTGAGCTACTCATCTTAATAAAGTCAACATTTTAAGATGAAACTCCAAATTCTAGTATATCAAAGCTCATTAAACTCAAATTAGTATACAGATTTCAAGATTGATGTTTTAAACGAGTCACTATCTTGCGAGACACGTTAAAGACAATATTCGACATCGATTAAAGATAAAAACAAATAAATAGCAAATAATCATGAGTTCTACCTTTCTTATGATCATCTCCAAGAAACCCTTATTTTTAAAGAGCATATTTTATTATTTGAAGAGCATCTATAAATTTAGAAAGTTAAAATTTTGAAGCACTCCAACAAACTCTTTATATTTAATAATTAATTTTACTACTCCCAAAAAATATTTATTATTGTTCTTTATATTTTATTTTAACTAACTTTTATTTAGATTATTTTATTATTTTTCTACATTGAAAATTGAAACATTTTGAATGCATTTAATTATAGAGAGTGGGTTTGACTTTCCAAACTCACACTCTAAATTAAAGTATTAATTTAAAGAATTTTTTGAAACGTGATTTTAAAGGTTGACACGAAGTATCGCGGCCAAAGGTGATGGTGACATTCTCTTCGACAGGGCGATGATGGTAGGTATCTCATGCCAATCGCATGAGGTCCTCGTCTCTCTGAATGCCCGCCTGAATTGCAAAAATGTATGCAATATGAGTGGTATTGTAGAAATGAATCCTAAGGGGGAATGAGTAGAAGTTATAAACATCAGTCCGAATTACACGACATCTTGCATCCTATAGACTTAAAATGAATTTGAAGGTTTCGTTGGCTGGAACTTGCGACCTCACACATGAAGCAAAGAAAAGAGGAGAGTGCGAGGATAATGAGTGAAAATGACCTCAAATTGGTATGAGAAGGTGATGTTAATTGTGTACAAGCATGCGAGTTTTGGAGGAATTTATTGTTTTTAAAAAAGAGCAATGCTACTAATCAGGAACGGACGCAGAACTTTAAAGTTAGGGAGGCACAATCGAACTTGCAAAGAAATTGAGAGAAATTTTACAATCGAAAATTTAAGGGGAAAAATATCATACCCCATTTAATTTTACATCCAAAAATTAACATGGAATATGACTTTTTGATATCATATTTCATATAAAATTTCCTAATAAAACGATAAAAATTACATTGAGAAATTTGTATCGTAAAAATAATAAATGTTAACAAAATAATTGAATTTTTTTTAAAAAAAATGCGAGTTAGACGTTTTTTTCTTTAAGACTTAAGTTTAACGTATTTTTAACTATTTTCGATATCTGTTTGGACTATTTGATATGTCCATAATGTAGTTCTCGAAATAAGTTTTGAGATGACATAAGCAATTTGTAAATTCGATTAACGTACGATCGTCG
>CAIGRB010086201.1:0-45368 GCA_903798255.1 Fraxinus quadrangulata | reverse complement strand
TAGTTCTCGAAATAAACTTTGAGATGACATAAGCAATTTGTAGATTCGATTAGCGTACGATCGTTGGAGAATTTTTAAAATTAGCATGTTATTAAAATTCAAATTTATTGTAATTTTGTTCCTATTTGGTGGAGATTAAAATTAAATTTTTAGTAAATTTTGATAAAAGTTAAAACAATTATGGATTTCATGAAAAAATGTTATTGAAATTAATTGTTAACTTTGATTTAAATTTAAATTTCATTTTCAATTTCAATTGATACCTAATATGATTTTATATAAAAAAAATTCTCAAAAGTTGGGGGGAGGGGAGTCGCACTTGCCCCCCAGGACCCCCCGGGTCCGCAAGTGCTACTAACCGTCACTAGTTTAGAAGATGTTGATGGTCTAGTACCATCTAAAATGATGAAGATCACAATTAATCCTCCATTGTCACACTTGAGTGGTGAAGATCACAATTAATCCTCCACTGCCACACCTTGATACGTGACCTTCACAATCAATGACCGAATAACATTACTCAATTAAAAATTCAATTTGAAAAGCGTTTGCAAGTTAAATTCAAAGAAAGTTTAGATATCTTATCACATGCATTAAAGATTTTACCAAGCAAGTGGACAAAATTAGGTTAGAAGGCATGCAAATTAATAATGGTCTATGGTACAATTTGACAGCTTATTATCACAAATATTGTATGGAAATTGAATTGAGTTTTAAATCTTGTGGGATCACTCAATCTCCAGAAACACTTGTTTCTCTACAAAAACCAAATCCGGTTTTTGAGTCAGGCCATCGAGGGGGGCGACAATTTCCACTTCGACGATCAAATTAAAGGATAATAGAAACAGGGTAAAAGATAAAAATAGAGTTTCGAGAGTGTTTTTAACCTTGCCTGAAAGTGGGATGATGTTGGGACATATATAGGGAACGTGAAAGTTGGTCAGTGAGATGTCAGCAACACCCTATGTCGCTGTAACGTCATAATCAGTTTGTAATAGTTAGCAGGTATATGCATGGCTAAGACTCTACTGTGGCCGACGAGTCGAAATTCACGACAAGGAATGGTCAAATGTCAAGTCAACTAATATAGGACCCCATCTTGCGATAAGGATGCTATTTAATATAATGGTGTAACATATTCAATTATATATAGCTTTTAAAATTTCTTTATGAAAAGCTTTAATTTGCATTTTGAAAATCAAGAAAGTTCAAATTTTTGTACAAAAAAGAATGAAAAGATTTTACCATTCAAGCGGTCAAATTTAGGTTAGAAGGCATGCAAATGAAATAAATTATCTATTGCAATTTGATACATTCATTAACACAATTGTAGGACAGCTAAATCTGTGACGAACACAAACATTTTGAATTAAGGGCACAAATCAAATTTGCAAAAAGTTGTGAGAAATTTTACATTCGAAAATTTACATTTCATATCCCATGTAAATTTACATCTGAAAATTTACTCTGGGTATCACTTTTTTCGGTTGCAAAATTTTGAAATTTTTTGATGTCATACATAAAATAATATAAATTATATTGAGAAATTTATCGTATAAAAATAATAAACGATAACGAAATAATTAATTTTTTTTAAAGAAAAGATAAGTTATACGTCTCTTTTTAAAGTGCACATTTAATACACCTTTAATTATTTTCAATATTTATTTGAACTATTCAATATGTCTATGATATAATTCTCGAAAACGAGCTTTGAAATTGCTTAGGATATTTGTGAATTCGGCTAGCGTACGATCGTTGGAGAATTTTTAAAGTTTTAAAATTCTTGAAATATTCGTTGGAACGACCTACTTTGATAAGTCATAATATTTGCTATAATTGGTCATTTCGTGAACTGTTAGTGACGTGGAAAATTATGCCATGAGCACTTTGAAATATTATTAAGAATGCAATATTTCAATTTTATTTGACATCCCGTAATTATTCCATAAAGTGAGACAAAAACATAGAATTAATGGTGATAAAAAAACCAGTGAACTGAATAGTTATATTAATAGTTTGATACTTATATAGATAAATGCTACAATAAAACCCCTATAAAATAATAATAATAATAATATTGAAATTGAAAAAAATATTATTTTAGAGAGATTATTAATTTATCGATAAATGAATATTTATTAATTTATAGAGTATTTTATGTTTGTATAACTTGTATTACATTTTATCATAATAAATGTAGGAAATTTGAAAAAAAAAAAACATTGAATGTGGTGGAATTCAAAATTTAATCGGCGAGCACGCAAAAAGGCAAGCACATACATACACAGATACATTAAAGAGGAAACATTAATATACATATATTGACTTTAAAGTTCACTATCTTGAAAGATTAATCTTTCAAGTTATTTAGTGTATACAAGAAACATAATTTCTACCGTTATTAGTTTTAACCTAGGACCACTATTATTCAAGGGATACTCAATACACCTATCGATGATGATCATAATTCAGATAATAGTTATGTTTTACCAACTATTTCTTTAAAGAAGCATTTCATGCAGTCGTGACTTTAAATAATCACTTGTACAAAATTAAAAAAATATCAAATGTAATATGTGCATTGCAAAATATTAGGAATAAAGTTGAGTTTGGTTTGGGTGCAAAGAAAAAGCAAAAGACTTTAGATGCATATGTTGAAAAAGATGCGAATTAAAAAAAATGTTATCAAATTAAAAGTTTGTTAATTTTTATTAGTATGAACCTTTATGAATTTTTATCATCATACTACGCACAAAAAATTTAGCCTGATCATGTTTGGATTACAAAAATACATAATAAATCGACTCATCACCCAAAATATTAAATTGCAAGAAGAAACTTGAAGATTGATTTTCGTCCATTTTGAAAAAACGCATAGTTAACTAACAAGTTCGACCTTACAGATGGAATTAATCTATTAAAAGTAACAAATTACTTTTTAATAGTTTTTAAATGATTAAGCATACAATTCAATTTTAATCCTAAATTTGAATACCAAAATTGTAATATGGAAAGCAGTAAACAATGGACATCAATATGATGACGGAGAAACCCAACTAGTAAAAATTTCGGGATCAAGCCAGTTACCTCCACTATAGATGATAATGTGGGTTACAGTTCAATTAGCTATTGTAAACATTACAACTCCAAGATCTGTTGCTCATTCTAGCATTGTGGTCTACTACCATAGATACTGTCTAGCCAACCTACTAGATCTCCCGACCTACCTCTTGTAGCTTTCAAGTTCTGTTGTACTTACAGACTCACAATCTTCTACCAAGATTTGTTGTAGCAGTCTCACGTTCTTCTGCACACTTTTCTTCTAAGTAGATACACAGGAATCACATATTCCTATTTTTCTTTTTCCTGCACTTGTAGTCCAACATCTCTCAATCTCCAGAAACTTAGTGTTTTGGTTTAAGGAATTGATATTTTTTTCCAACCGGTGGTTGTATGATCTCAAGAATCAAAATGATAGAATCAATGTAAGAATATCTTGGATATTTAAAGGATGATATGAAGAAGTAATATAATGAACAATCACAAAAAAATTTGTCCAATAACTTGAGTATTTATAAGAGATGGAAATTATGTTGAATGTGTCGAAAAAATCTGTTTAGAATCACGAATTATGATTTTTCGAAACAACCTATCACTCGAGCGAAACCTCGCTACAGGTAAGAGATGGCCTCTCGCTCGAGCGAGAGTCAACGGACAAGCGAGCGATAGTCATTCTATTTTGATCGCTCAAGCAGTGTCCCGGAGATAGGCCATCAATAATGCGGCACCATATTTCTCCTCTTTTTATGCTTGAACCCTATACCTCATAATCCAAGTAATACAAATTGCACTTTAGGTCCTTAACTTTTACAATACATTAAAAACCTAACAAATTCCCCATTTAGCATTCTATGACAAAATTATAAAACAAGTCAAGGAAAAACTAAAAACAAAATTTAAACTACCCAAACTTCATCAAACTAATGACTTTTGCATTTCTTGTTAAACCTATTTCTTGAAATTTGCAATTCAATATCCAGTATAAAAACATGTGATACAGGAAATCAAAAACTCATAAACACAAATAAGCATGCGAGTTTGAAATGTAATATTAATGTCAATCAAAATATTAACATCACAAAATATCAAAAACTCAAACAGCTATGCATATAATATGCAATGCAGATGCAATGCACATTCTCCCATTTACTACGAACTTTCAATATTTATATGTAGTAGGCAAAATGTATCTATGTCTCTCCCTAATGACCCCTAGACATAAAATGCAAAAATATAAATCTCAATTTTTCATTCAATGCTTTCCATTTGTTTGTATATTCCCTCTCTCTTTCTTTTTGTCACAAATGACGAATGGATTAAAAAAAATTTGTAACATTAATATACAATCATTCAAAAATACAATCGTTAGCATGCATAAGTATAATCAATGTATAGTAAGTCTTCCCACATAATCAATTCAAGTTAACATGAAGTAAAATATATAAGTGACACATTTGTGTAAAGCACTAATCATTTGTAACTAGGACTCCAAACTTTAATTTTGTGACAAAAGACATGCTAAAGATCACTGCCAATAAGTATATTCTCCTACTTATGAAAGTCGAACGATTTACAACGCATTAGGACCTTTAAATAAAAGTTCATTTATTTTCTTTTCTCCCTCTGAATTTGAGTATATTTTGTTTTCACATATTTCAATATTTTAAACTCATAATAATTTTTCACGTCTTAAGTGTAGGCTCTTCTCATCTTTTTATGCTTGAACCCTAGATCTCATAATCCAATTTATACAAATTGCATCATAGGTCCTTAACTTTTACAACACGTTACAAATCAGTCTTTTTGTCTACAGAATCGCCAACACTAAAAACCTAATACCCTTGAATGTCATCAATGGAGTGCCAAAGAAATCTCATTTCTCTCTTGCTTGAATTTCCAAAATTCTAAACTAAAGATCTTGAAATTATGTATAGAGTGTGTTTTTCTCTCTAAAGTTCTCTTCTCCTTTTTGCAATACGAGTCATGATCTCATAGCCTCCAAAATTAGGTTAAATTCGTGCACAAATCTCATTTCACATAGAAGTCAACTAAAATATTACCTTGCGTTCGCATGATTATGACTCTGATCAACCTAGTGAAATATTTTTTTCATTTTTCAAATATTTACGACTTGTTTCCCATCTTCCATAATTTGTTCCTTTTTAGTCATTCTTATTCAATTTTTGCTCTGTTTCTTCATAAGTCATCCAATATTGAGCTTCTTCTAAAACGACCAATAAAAATACTTCCAAACGTCCACTTTAATGACACAAATAAATGTAAAATTATACTTATCATCGATGATTACCTAATGCATTATAGCTCTATTACCTCTAACAAAATACAAATAAATACTGAATGGTAACCTTGGACACTGAAAAATATGACCGATAGCAATCATCATTCAAATCCATTAATTAATCGGTCTAAATCTATCCATTATTATTGGATTTTGACCACTTTTATAATATTAGAATATCTCATTAGACATCATCCAACAAAATTTACTAAGACCCACACAATATTTTTATTGGATTCGAATTTATATTATTATAATATTTTAAGATTTAGAAATCTTCCAATAAGATATACGACCCTAAAATATAAATAAAAATCATTTATGCAGAGTATTCGAAATATCGTATAATACAAGTTATTGATAAAGAAATCATTTTCCATAAAAAACGAAATATAAATTCTTAACAATTTAGTTAACAACTTAGCTTGTTATCAATAGCCAAATAATAGGGTCATATCAAGCTTCTTTCTAGGTGTGTTTATTTTTATTTTCAGTTTAATTGAAGAAAATTGGTAATTGGAAGTAGGCCCGGACCAGATCACCGTTGGTTGTCCAATCAACTAAACATTATGTTGATTAAGGCTTTCTAACATATCTTTTCTTGATTCTATAAATGAAGTAGATAGAGGTCTCTTTTGGAAATAGTACGAAAATGAATAACCTAATGCATGAGGGACCATCCTTGTAATAATTGAAAGTTAGGGCCCCTCTATTGAAAAATCGGACAACAGATTCTCCCTCCAAAAAGGTACCCTAATATTTTATTGAAATTTTACAAAATACACCCCGAGGGTCTGCTTAGGAGTTTTATCTCATTGATTTTGACCGATTTTTGGTTGGCACCATTTATGAGAGTTTGAAAAAATCGATGCTTACTAATTTTTTTGAATATCGATTTTGAATGGTTTAAAAATCATCCATAATCGATGTAGTATAATTTTGACCGGATTTCTTCAACTACCAAATCGACGAGTTTTGATAATTTCTCGTATTTTCTTTTAATTTTACTCTATATAAAATAATTATTTCTAACCAAAATATTTTTTTTTCAAAACTAACTTGTAAATAAAATTATATTAACTAAAAAAAATTTTATAAGCAAAAAATTACATTATAATTAAAAAAAATACTTATAAGATAAGAGAAAGTACAGTATAATTAAACAAATACTTTTAAGTAAAAATTACATTTATGTAAGATATTATTTATAAAATAAAAATATAAAAATTTACTTATAAAATAAAAAAATACTTATAAATAAAAAAATCACTAAAAATGATTTAAAAGTATAAAATTATCATATTGTGTAAAAGAATTTCATATAAAAAATTAAAAATCGAAAATATTATTAAAGGACATATAAGTAATTATATTTTAAAAAAACTTTCAGAACCCATGGATTATTAAACTTCTAAGTATAGGTTGGATACTTTTAAAAATTATTACTAAAATCACTCAAAATCGATCCGTTTATAAACACTCAAAATGAGTATTTGAAAAAACGCTCATAATCGGTACACCGAAACTCCAAAACAGGCCATAAGGTGTACTTACACTTAATTTATGTATTACATTTTCACGTGCGATAACATAAAACAACTTTTGCTACAAAATTATCAAATTTCAAATAATTAAAAATAAATAATTATACCATTTGTATTCAATTAGGTAACGATTTACATACTAATTTCTTTAACTATGATTTTGCACTCTTCGAAAGTTCAATTATTATTTCATTTCAATCTAAAACTAATTATATTTTCTCTTATTCATCCTATATTAATATTCAATTGAGTCTTTTCTATGCATCATTTAGATTAAAAAAATAATAATTCATTTTCGTACAAATTATATGTTTTATTTATTATATTTGCACATTATCTCTTCTATGAAGTTTTCTCGAAGAAAAGAAAAAAAAATCCACAATAAATATCAATAATTACGAATGCATTCATAACAATTTTCTAAAGTTACAAAACTCCCGCAACTTAAAATGAATAAAAAATTGATTTTTAGCTGGAACATAACAACTAATATAAAAAATTACTTTAATTGATTGTTTTTATTTTTTATTCATTAAACAAAAAACACTAATTAAAAAATAGTAATTAAGAATTTTATTTATTTTTACAATATTGAAAGTGTCAAATGAAGGATTTTCAATATTTATCGATATGTTATTAACTTAAATGTACGAGCCTAGGAAAAGAATATCACACATTTCATAAATCTCACAGTAAGCTTTTAAAAATGAGCATTTAATGAAAATAAATCATGCAAATCGCTATATAAAAATTAAAATAATGTACATGGTGAGATTTTTTATTTCAATTATAGATATTTTTCTCTTTCGGTAATTTGAAATAGCATATTCGTAAAAGGAAAAATTAATTTCAAGATGGTGGGACAGTTCGATGGCTTATTTTAAATGTGAAAACTTAGACAATGAAATAAAAGGAAATTCTCCTTTAGAATCAACATTTCAACCTCGCGTACTAGAATTATGTACATGAAACACGATATAATTGGTGTGTAGTTAGAATTTTGCGAACTTTAGATGTAACATCTTACCTACTTAATCTAGCATAATAGAAACTTGTTTTATACGCAAAGAAAACTCGCTATAAATATTAAGAGCGTTCGCTCATTCATCTTATAGGCTATAGCCATCGAAAAAGAATTTTAATAGAGCATTATCCGTAAATAGAAGATAGTTATACGTATGAATGAATTCTAATAAGCTCGACTTGTGGTTAAAATTTAGAAATGACATTCTTCATCCAACAAACTAGATGAATTATCTAAATGAATTCAAAAAAAAAATCTCAGTTTCAAAAATAACTTTTGACTTTTTAAAAGTTTAGCCAAACATGCCCTAATGGTCTGAATAAGAAGTTAAGAATGAAAATAGATTGATTAGCATTTACACAATGTCAGAAAATTCAAAAGATGATTTCAACATGTGTAACATCTACAATAATGAATTAAGAATTTGCTTGATACATTTTTGCTACTCGATTAGATTGTAGAGGGCTTCGTTCGTAGTATATGAGATATCGTCATATCGATCCGCTTAATTAAATTGACTTTAAGCTCAAAGGTGAAATGGGTCCCAATAAAATTGAAGATTTTATACGTATACATGCCATAGGAAAAGCTAGAAAGTCATTAGAAAAGATAAATAAAGCCGACGAGCAAAAACAAAAACATCACTGACAATTGAATAAGAAATTTATAAATTACTATTATAATTACACCATTATCAACAGTATTTATTATGGTAGTGACTGCTGTGACAATTATATCATTTTTTGGAAAATGCTTGTCCTACAACTTAATTAATAATGCTATAAAAAGAATAATTAATTAAGTACTTCTTATAAAAAAGTTGCTAAAAAGTTTTTGATAATACATTTTCTACGTCCACAAGTTTTTATTAACTTTTCAACTGCATATTTCGTTGATTTTTATTAAAATTCGCTAAAACTTTTATTAAAAGTTCTATCAAACAAAGTTTAATCCCAACGCGTGGCACACGTGTGACGATTTTGCCTACGTGGACATCTACGATTAAGAATTTTAATTATGCTTTTTAGCCCTAGCTGTTACCTAATTCTCTCTGCTTATTGTATAAGCACAATCTTTTAGAGTCAACCAAATCATCAAATCAAAGATTATGAAATATGCCTACCCTTCCTCTTCCTAGGGGTCAAAGTTTTTTATCTTGAGCTAATCAATGAAGCCATCACTATTAGCATGTTTAATTTAATAAATCAAGTTAAGTAATGAATTTTTTTTATGAAATAATTGAATTATATAAGTTAAAATTATTGGGAGATTGAAAATATTTCTGTCCAATGGGATCTAACCTGATTAATTAAAGATTCCTAGGCATTATCAGTAGTTAGCTTCTAAAAAACAACACAAATGACAAAATTAATGTTATAAACCGCAAGTTGTCTAAGAACTCTCACTTATCCTATTCAAAGAATGTTCTAAAATGAAAGATGGCTACTGTCTTGACATCTAATGACTGTCACCTTCAAATTTATAGTATTTCGAGTACGTTATTTATACGAGAAAAGTGTCCTAACAACGACCGAATATTGAACGCTGAAGTTTTTAGTCGGCGACATTATTATTTGAAAGATGAAATTTACTTATGAATGAAGCCTTAATGAGATTTTAAGGGAGACAACTTCAAAATCACTTTAAACACTAAGAATAAAACTATGATTTTATGCTCTCTCACTTTTTCATTTTAACTGAGTAATATTAGTCTAATTAACTAGGGTTAATTATTGAATTATAAGCTGCCTAATCAATAGGGATTAAAAAATTTAAGTAAAATTTCTTTACTATGCTTGATAATGATTGCTTTCATTAATGATGCTATCACAATTAAAAAATATAATGAAATATATAAATTAAAAGGCATAGTTAATATACTGATAGTATCATTTAAAGGAAGAAAATAGTGTTATCAAGGAAGAAAAAGGAGGAGCTAAAGCACTTTCCTTGGTCCATATCATGTCTACTCAATACCCCATTTTCATGATTTGATTTTCCACTTAAATTTTGTTCATTTTCAATTATATCTTCTCTATCAAGAAGAATTCACAGTAAGGAAAAGAAAAATCGGAGGGACGATGTCGTCGAATGATCAGGGAGAAGGATCTTCATCAATATCAGCTTCTGCATCTGCTGATAATCATCATCCTAATCATCAGCAGCAGCAACAACCAGCACAATTGAGTCGATACGAATCCCAAAAACGTCGTGATTGGAACACTTTTGGACAGTATTTAAGGAATCAGAGGCCTCCAGTTGCCTTACCCCAGTGCAGTTATAATCATGTACTAGATTTCCTTCGATACCTCGACCAATTCGGAAAAACTAAGGTACATGTACAAGGTTGTGTCTTTTTTGGACAGGTTGAGCCAGCAGGGCCTTGTACTTGTCCACTCAGGCAAGCATGGGGTAGCCTCGATGCCCTTATCGGTCGACTCCGGGCTGCTTTCGAAGAGAACGGAGGCCTACCAGAGACCAACCCTTTCGCTAGTGGTGCTATACGCGTATATCTACGTGAAGTACGGGACTCCCAGGCGAAGGCGCGGGGAATCCCTTACAAGAAGAAGAAGAAGAAGAGGAATCAAATGAAGGGTGCCATTAATGAAGGCACATCCTCCAGCTTTCAGATGTAATACCCCCTTCTATATTGCTTTTTGAAGAATGGTAATTGATTAAATTTCCATATTTTGCTGCTTTTTATCTTGAACTTCTACCTCATAAATGTAGTAATATTTACTTTTAATGAAGAGATATATATATCTTTGTGGATCAAAATGTTTGATATATTTACTCTTTTTCTTGTGTGATTTAGATATATCATGATAGATCGTATTTGAAATCAAAATCCCAAAACAAATAGAAGAATTGATTCAATAATCCAATTGTGGGTATTTTATATCTTCTTGTTGAACCCTAATTTAGCCCTCTTAAACCCTAATTTTCATACCCTCTTCCAAGTATATACAGAAACTCAATATATTGAAGGATATGGCGTATTTACGCACTCGCACTCGCACTCGCACTCTTTCTTCAAGAAATTGTGAAAATCACAGATTTTTTTTTGAATTTTTTGAATTTAATATTTCTTAGATATATATTTATAATGTTTACTTTTTTGATCTTTTGGGATTCTGCACCATCTTGTGCTCGCCATGGCTGTCCCTTGAGCATAATATCTAACAAAAACTATTAAAAAAAATAAAAAAATAGATACATCAATTGTTAAATATATAATTTGCTTGTCAAAATTAACACATCATCACATAAACATATTGCAAGGGAAATTATTATTTTTCCAATGTCCTCTAGTTGCTTATTTTTTTTCTGTGCTTCAGTATTTAAAAATGCTCCTTTGTCTCTTCCACAAGATGAGGAAATTTTTCACATCTATGAAATAGTACTTGAATTAGGCCCTTCTTAACTAGTTGATTTGATCACATGACAGTAAATTTTATCTTGCAGATTTTTAAAAAATTCTGAAACTCGACACGATCTTGTAAAATTAGAACTTATTCTTGATTACGATATGACTTGCCTTGCTGGGAACTATATGTTGATCATATGAGAAAAAGTACTAAATTTAGGTCCTCTTATTACCATCAGACAATGTTACTTTGTTCTATTCAATTTTTGTACCTCAACGTTAATTTCCATTCGATTTCTGCATAGGGATACATTTTTGCATACATGATTCTAAAATTATGTGCATATTCTTTTGGTCTTTTTACTTAATTCTTGTGATTGTATACATGTAATTGGAGCTAAACTAGTTGAGGATCTCAATTTGTATAGGTAGCATGCATATATCTAAAGGGTGAGGTGGATGGACCCTTGGGGTTAATTAATTAGAATTATAATTAATAACATATCATTTTTATGGGATTAGTGTTTTTTTTTAAATTAATGTATTTTTATTAGCATTTTTTTTTTTGTTATATTCTATTTGGAAAATGCATGATCTCATGTAAATTAGCTCCTTTGTTTTCAAATATTTTCCATAAAAACTCCATCTTATATATCTCATTTGTATATTTTATTAAAACTTACTCCGAAAAAATTAGTTTGGCGACGAAACCACTCGTACTTGGTACCTCAAGGGAAGCAAGGATGGCGGTCGAAAAGCTAGTTAAATTTTTTCAGCATTAGCTATTCTAACAATTTTTGTATACATATTATTCATATAATTATTGGATTAGGTTGTTTTTGTGAACTAACATTATTGAATTAATGATCATAATTTAGTTCTATAGTGCAATTTATTGCAAATCTGGAGTGTTAATATCTCAAGTATGTATATATATGAAAGATATTAACACCACAAGAAAAATCCTAATATAATTAAGAAGGATATTTATATATCTTTCTTAATCATATTTATGATTTTATTTTTAATTTTTTAATATAAAAATAGAATAATATCAGGCCCATACTTGGTACCACCACTTAGGACCATCGGATTCCTTCTTGGCCACATCAAATTATCTTTCTTAATCATATTTATGATTTGATTGTATCTGCATTTCAATTGACAAATTAAGAAAAACTTTTCTTCAACTTAAAGAGAAAACAAGTTTATTTCTTTTGTTTAATCTTGACATTTAATGTATTCAAGATAAGGACAATATTGTTAAGAGATCAGAAATTAATGACAAGATACTTTCTCCTCCTATTTTTTTTTTCCCTCGATGTTCAACACCTCAAGTCGACATGCATGTTTGCAAACAAAAAAGTCGCATATTTTTTCTTTCTTAATCTTGTATAGTTATCTTTAGTGCAAATGTACCATATGTAATGAGTGTTAACAAAAGGTTTGTAGGATCTTATGCCTTCCCATAGTTTTGGATACAATGTAGTAGAATTAGATTCAACCGTGCCTAACGTACATAAAATAGGTTAACATAAACGTTATTTAAGTGTGCAGTTGTACCAAACTCAATAAAAATGACCAAATATCGACCAAAGCGCTCGTCAAGAGACCCATTCAATCTTAGGACGATCATAATTTTACCTTAAAATTAAGATCCTTATGTCGGAACAATCAAAGTTGTTCTCTCTCAATGTTGAACAATTTATCACTAAAACTAACGTGGGGCCTCATTCATCCATCTTTTGTCATTAATAACAAACCCAAAAATTTTTAGTATCCAAACTGCGTGATCTAATAATACAAGTTTAGCTGTTTCTCACTAAAATGTTTGACATTTCGGCACGTTAGCACATGTTAGTCATAGTCAGTATGTTTTATTTTTTGTTTTTTTGGTTTAATTCAATGTAAAACGAAGAAACTCATTTTGCCATTGTTATTCATTCGATTCGTCTATATTTAACGTTGGAAATATGATATAATGCTTTTCTCGAATTACAAATCCAATAGATTTTGTTTTCCATTTTAAAGAGAGAAGAAAGAAATATACGTTGAATATAATTTTACCATTTGTTGCATCTATTCAAAGGAGGCTAAAAAGACTACATAATTTTAATTATTAAAACCCAAATAAATAAATAAATAAAAGATCCAATAGCAGGTGGATATTAATATCTAAACATTAACATTAACATTATGGAGACCCACTTTGGCATTCATCTTTAATTTGTAGATTCTTTCAACTTTTCTATCACTAATCATAGACTTCATAATTATTCTCCAATTTAGCAGCTGGAATCCCCCCCACCACACCACACCTAACCCACCCCTCTGCTACGTATAAAGGTAAAAAAAAATTATCGATAACTTATACCGAGCAATTAAATATTAATTAATACTTAATTGATCGTACACTGCTTACAAACAACTTTTTTCTATTCAGAAAACGAAATTTTCCTAAAAGTTGTGTATACGAGTGTGTGTTCGAGAAAGTTGAAAACTCAAGTCGAAGATCAAATGATGTAAATATTGGAAAACTGTAGTTGAAAATTAATCCATAATAACATTATTGTGGTAGCTAGCTAGGTTTCGGAGGGACATTAACCTAATCGCACTTTTTGTCTCATTCTTGATTGAATGCCTATCATCATCTTTTCTTTTGCCACTAATATGCCAACAAAAGGTTAACTTGCGATACCAACTTTATCTTTTGTGTACCCAACCTAGGATAAAGTTGAGTCCTTCATTTGGAGTGTTAACAACACTACAAAAGAATACTAATTTAGTAAATTCTTGTTCTTTTTTTTTTTCTAAAAAAAAAATTGTAATAGATATTGATTGTTTAAATTACTAATATTTTCTGGGCTTGGAAGGGATATCAGCCTTGATTTATTCTTTTATTATGATGCGAGGATTACTAGTTGTTCTCGAGTTTCTCCAATTTTTTGTTTGACCTTAAACGCCTGTAATCCACAATGACCACGATGCTATTCATAAATGTGTATTGATTTTAAACAGTTTAAAATAAAAAAATCGAGCTCCTTTTAATCATCAATAAACTTGTACACAGAAAAGGTAAACTACAAGCATCAATGATAGTTCGCAAGGTTTTCATCCGAGCATGTAAACAACCTCGTGGCTTTGGCATGGCTAAATATTGACTAAGCTGTAATGCTGCAGAATCTGCTTAGTTAACTGGAGATTTCTAACTATTTGTACAACAAAATTTCCATTCTGTTTTACAAAGTTTCAGTTTTCAAGCCACCAAATTGGATGCTCCAACCAGGTTACCATCGATTTGTGCATCTAACTTCAAGCTTCTTACAACGTCAAAAAAATGAGGAACAGCTTCCTCAGGTGTACCAACAAGAACCCCATGGCCGAGATTGAGGATGTGGCCTTTTGGGCCTGCACATTGTACAACCCTACAACACAAATATCACAACACAAATATCATCAGCTCAACTATCAGTAGTTGGAAAATCGATATTGAAGGAAACAATTGGCTTTGTATTTCGTCCAATCATCCCATTTGTGTAATGCACATCCAATTGCTATTTTAATGGCTCCTAGAATAAACGGTTGATTTAAATTAGGTGTCAACCCCACTCTGGCTACGATAATATTTTTGATAATATTTTTTATATTCAGGTTATGAGTCTTTACATGGTAAGCACTCAAATAGGCAAATACCTAGCTAATGACTTGAGAAGTAACACATTCCTCGATCCCACCTCCCCACAACATATGAACATTTGGGCGGGACCCTGCTACCAAATAGGAAATGAATATTGAAATAATATTAGACCTTTCTTCAATTTCTTCTGATTCATTGGCAGGGGCCTTGCCATAATGTTAAATGCTACAAATAATGAACAGCAGAAAAGGCATAAGATTGACTGACAAACCTTTTAATTTCATCCTCCAAGGCAGTAAGAGGAGAAAATAGGTAAGCATGGTCGACATTTCCTTGGATGCTGGTATCACTTCCCAGGTGCTTCCTTCCATCTGCCATATACACTGTCCAGTCAAGCCCAATCACATCAACACCAGTTCCCTTCATCCGCTCAAGTAGTCCACCATTTCCATTAATGTAGAGCACAATTGGCATTTGGGGACATTTGTTTTTAACCACACTTACTATCTGCACTCACAAACTAGGAGGTGTTCAAAAAGGAAAAGATGGAACTTCGAGATTGCACGCAACAACAGATAAAGATAACAGCTTCCACACCAAATGTGTTCCAGCTATATTTAAATGTCCCATAACGAAACCAGATAAAAAAAAAATACAATAATGAAGAAGATGATGATGACAATGATGGCAAAAGCATAGAACTCACTTTGAGGTGTCCCCTGTTTTAAGATTCTATAGACATCCTATATTGAACAACTAATCTGTTAACTCTTATATATGGCTTGTTGATTCAGTAAAACTTAGCAGACCTTAGAATCTAACCCACGTTTTCTGAGTGAAAAAGACAGCAATTCTCCATAAGACCAAACTGCAAGAAGAATGAAGCATACAAATCTTCATGTGTGCAAGTGATTAAATACAAACAAAATATCAGTATCAGCCAAGCTTCTCAAATTTAGAGCAACACACAAATTATGAGCAGAAGCTCAACAAGACAGTGAACTTTCCCATTGAGCTCCCCAATTCCACCAACTTTTCACCTGGTTTCCCAAAGCATTGAGGAAAAGGGAGAAGCATGAAAACTCGAACACAGGTTTGGGACAGAAAATATTTACCCAGAAAAAACAAAGTAACTTTGAGTAACCTCATTATACGGGGTTAGGAAATAAAATAGTTACCCAGAAAAACAACGTAAATTTGAGTTACCTCATCAATGTAAGGCTTAGACCACCGTTCCCACATATCCGGTGGCAATTGTCCACCCCATGAATCAAAAATTTGTATGCAATGAGCTCCAGCATCCACTTGGAAAATGATATATTCAGATATGGCCTTTGCCAAATGAGACAGAAGAGCCCTTAATACATGTGGTGCCGTATGGCACATGCTCTTTATTGTTGTGTACGTACGTGTTGTTCCCCCCTCTACTATGTATGTAGCAATCGTCCAGGGAGCTCCCACAAAACCTAGAACTGCTGCTTGTTCACCGACCTGATATAGAAAGAATTAAAAAAAGTTGTTCAAATATAAAAGTGAAATTTACACTGCTAGTATGCACCAACGCCCTCCCAGCACCCAGTGAGTCGGTGTCCAACACATGTTGGAAGCACCAGGTTAGGTGTCCAAATTATTTTTTGGTTTTCTACATTTTGACACATCGCCGACACATTTCTGACATGCTGAGAAATACATTGCCGCCACACCACGAGATACATTGTCAACATGTTGTCGATACATTAACATGTCAGAATCAACAAAAACTAATTTACTTTACAATATAAGAAATAAAAAATGAAAATATTAATATTAATTTAATCACTGTGTCAGGGACGTGTCATATTGTTAATTTTTTGAAAAATTGCATGTTGGCATGTCCATGCCATGTCGTATCCAACACTCATGTTTGTGTTGGTGCTACCTAGGTACACTGTGCTAAAGAAAACTAGTGTGAAGCTACTAGCATGAATTATCTTTTAAAAAGCAGGTGGTAAGAACTATGGAAGTACCTCTTTCCGCAATATCCTAAGAGATTCTCCAACAAAGTGTAGTTTCTCAAAGTCAAGGGTGCAAAGTTTTCAAGTCCTCAGAGCGAATGGGAGACTGAATTACTGGACCACGCACCTCTTCTATGTCAAACGGCACGCCAAAAGCAGGTAGTGGAGTAAGTATATCAGAGAAAATAATAACTCCATCAGGTCGGAAAGCTTCCCATGGCTGCAAAGAAATTTCCACAATAAGATCGGTTGTCTCTGACCTCTCCCGGAAGGATGGGTATTTCTCTGCAAGCTTTCTATAAACAGCCATATACCTACCTGCTTGACGTATCATCCAGGCAGGAGGTCGGTTAACTCGATCTCCTCTTGCAGCCTTGACCAAAAGTGGATCTGAACACCACAAAATGCACATGAGTAGATGAAATGAGAAACCTTCAACTCTGGAAAACAAACTTGATCTCCAATATTGTAAATCATGCAGTTGGTATCAACTTAAATGCTAGATGAGGAAAGGTTCAAATGATGACAGCTCCAAGTTAACCAGATTTCAGATGAGGATAATAATATCAATTACAGCCCTACCCCAATTTTCTTTTCTTGCAAGCGAGGAAGAATCTACTTAGTTGATTTTTTGAAACTCGTTTTAATCAATCAAATAAACCATGAAAACGAGCGTATCATCCTTAAATTGATCCTCTATTCAGTGTCGATCAGCTTTGCACTGGATGCATAGTATATCAGTCTGAGTGTGATGAGAAATGAAATTCATCAATGACAAGTGTTTTTCAGTTCAGCCTCTAAAGTTATCAGCCTATGCTTGCATAATTTTTAGTAATTGAGGTTCTGCTGTCATGTCCAAAAATCAAATAGAGAAATTTTCTATCATGATAGCTTAAAATGATGTTCTACAGAACCCAGAAACTGCACTTATCAAAGACCGTAATAAAAGCAAAATTAACTCACAAGAAAAAGAAATGTGAAGAGCAATGATTAAAGAAACAATCTTAATGAATGGACAAGGTGATTTAGTGATATAAAGTTCTCTTTCCCTACTCTCTAAATCTTACATATCGTGACCCGTACACAGTCAACTCAACAAGGCCATATGTATCTAGATCAAGGGTATGGGTACATACTGATCATTTTTTTTTTAGTTATTCCATCAGAGCCATTTCTATAGTTAAACGGGGGAGAATTTTTTATTCTATTATCAAATGAAATTTCTTCAAAGTAATTATAGTAGAAGTTATGACTACTCTTTACCGCCAGTTACTTCCCCTCACAAATGTTTCAACACATCTTAGAAAAAAAGGAAAAAGCAATCACCTAAAATTCCCTCATGATTCCAAGTTCCACAAGGAGCCCTAAAGTCAAAATTAACATGGGGTTTTTTTTTCAAAGGCCCTTTTCAAGGGTTAAAAAGGCCTTGTATTAATTTTTTTGTTAAAAGAGGTCCTTTTGTTACTTAATGAAGTGCAAAATGTGAATTATACCCTCATTAAAGAATGCCTAATTGACAAACTCAACCCTCTACATAACCAGGTCGAGTTGACGTGATATTTACTGTGCTTCCCTCCCTCGTCATTCTCTTTGTCTACATATACACATGAAAACTCATAAATCCAACTCCAAGCATATGTTTCTCGTCTCCACTCTTCTACTAAAGCAGGATATGCGCGAAAGGAGAAAATAAAAGAGAAGTACAAGAAACAACAGTGACCATGTTCTTTCAATTCTATCTTCCCTTGCAAAGATGGAAAATTTTCACACTACAAACAAATAAAGGCAACTAAGAAACAAAGCATTAATGAAGTATAGGAGTCAAGATTCTCTACCTCTAAAGTAGAAGTGCAATTTGGTTATCTTGAAAAGTATTCAAATTTCTAAACGATAAAGCATGTATATTCCAATGTTCATCAATGGTCCAACTATATACTTTATAAATGTTCACACATTCTGTAGTTTCAAACAGCATCCATCTCAGCAATGTAAACGATTATGAAATCAATATTCCTAAGTCCCAGCCCTAAATATCTAAACATAAACGTTATTCACTAAAAATCAATAAATATACCTGAAGGAGAAGCACATGCGCGAGGGAAATTAAACTTATGGGATTTGGGAGTCAAGAGAAGCCCATTAGGATTAGTGTTGGGAAGAAAATCCAGGCTTAAAAACAAGCTCGACGATTTCGAACCCAACCCCAAATTGCAATAACTGCAGCACGCACTGTTGAACACCAAATGCAAGTCAATAGCAAGAATTATACTCGCTTAACAAACAATTCATACAGATATACACAGAGAGCTAACCTGGTTAATAAGGAGAAGCCCATTTTGGGTAGGGGACGAGATTTGATTCATTTTCTCTACGTTTCTTCACCCTTCTCTTCTTATCTCTCAGTTTCTGGTGAGTGAGTCAAAATACTCAACTGTCTACACTATTCCTCAGCAATTATTTACAACGCCGTCAGAATTTAATTGGGCCTTGTCGGGTCAAAGCCCACCTCTTGGTACATTTTCGAATAACTATGGGCCGAGCTTTGGGTTTGTTTAACTGGGCTAGCTGCTCGATCTTAGCCCGACTGATTCGAAGTCAACGGGATTAACTAGAAATTAACCGTGTTCTAAAAAACTCGTCTAGATAGTGCCTAGATATCGCCTCGCTTCGCTCGTAGACACTTTTTTTTGTCAATTCCTAAATGGTTAAATTTTTTTCTCCTCTTTCATCTTTCCCAGGTGCGATTTATTAGTTTTTTTTTTCATTTTTTTAAAAGTCTTTTATGTGACTTTTGCTTATTAATTTTTTTTAAAAAAACTTTTCATTTGGCTTTAATTTTAAGTTCTTAAAAGATTTTATCTTTGTAAAAGTTAAAAATAACTTTATCTAAATAATTAAATAAGATTTAAGCTATAGTTCTATCTACATTATATAACTACGATATTGAAAATCGTTATTTTGTTGCTAACTTCAAAGTATCTCTGAAGTTCTTATAATTCTATTAAGTAAGAATTGTGTAGTTGAAAATTGAAATTATGAAAAATATTTTAATTTTTGCATTTTGAAAATTGTATAATTGACTAAAGGTAGAAATTATTAAATAAATATAGAATTTTGTAATTTTAGATGTTTGATATGCATTATTTTAAATAACTTTTAAAATGATTAAAAATTTAAAATAATATTAGAAATGAGAGAACGTATTTTTACGCATAAGCGTTGTCTAAGCTCGTTAAACTTGTAAAACTTGAAACTTTTCCTCAACGCCCAACAACGCTTTATGCTTTTCATAATACTAAAAATTAATCAAATTATGAAATTGCAAAAGTTGGTCCTTGTGACTTGTTTGGAAAAAAATATAATCAGATTATAATTAAAATAAGTAATGAATTTCACAAAATGTGTGAATAATAAGTGAATTTTTAATCTTCTTTAATTTTATCCAATAAGGAAAATTGCAACAAAGGTTGCCAACCTGTTAAATTTGTGAAATAAGTCCTTTTCAACCTTTGATTCATAACATTCAAGTCCTCGATATTAGGGTGACCACCCTTATTAAGAATTTTTATTCATGTTATAGTTAAAAAAGACACTTGCGACTTTGAAACGCTACCTATTTCAACGTCTTTCTCATTTTTGAAATATTAGCCGTTTCCCATTTGATAAATAGAGGTCCTATATCACAATGTCAAAACTTTATTGAAGCGCAAAAAGCTCAACTCCTAAAAGATAGTATGTCCCATTGAGCTTCACTTATACCATTGTAATGGAAGATGAGTGAAACCATGTGTTTTCTGACTAGAGGTTAGTCAACAAAGATAGTCAAATCAAGATGATATCTTACTTCATTGGAATTGAATTCAACTCTCCCTCTTCTTACTCAACGAGTTCAACATCTATTTGGATTGAAGAAAATGAAATAAAATATAAACATTTAATATTTTTTTTATGTATAATATTGATATGTCAAGTATTACGTATTAAATATGTCATAATTTCATTAGGTTCAGAGTAAAGAAAAACTCAAGAATAATCTTATGAGTGAGCAAAATAAGCTTTGTACTTGGCATTAAGCAGTAGGAAATTATTTGCAAGAGAACAAACGTCACAGTTGTATTGTTTAGACAAACTCAACCAAAAGAAGAATTCACAAATAAAGCTCAAGCCCAGATCATCATTTTGAAACTCTCTCTCTCTCATACTTAGTTCATATTTGGTACACAATAAGCATCACGTCAACTCTCCCTCTTATTACTCTACAAGGTCAACATCTATTTCGACTTAACAAAATCAAACAAAAAATAAAAAAATAATTTTTTTATATATAATATTAGTATGTCAAGGATTACATACTATGCCCTGTTTGGTAGCCATTTTTTGGAAAAATATTATTTCGAGTAGTGAATTTTTTAAGATGCGTAGTTAAAAAATAGTGAAAAATTTTGGGTTTACGTATAAAATATTTTTTTGTGTTAATGTTTATTTGAAGATAAATATGTAGAAAAAGTTTTGAAAGAATGGGAGAAACATGGGCTAAATAAGTCCTAATTTGATTAGGTTTAGAGTGATGAAAAACTTGAGAAGAATATTATGAATGAGCAAAATAAGCTTTGTAATTGGCATTAAGCACTAGGAAATTATTTGCAAGAGAACATAAGACACATTTATATTGTTTAGACAAACGCAACAAAAGAAGAATTCACACTCGAGCCCAGATCATCATTTTGAAAGACTTTCTCTCACACACTTAATTCATGTTTGGTACACAGTACTGAACAAGACAAAACAATATAATAAACGAGGATTTCTACTTTTTCTTTCCATAATATTGTCACAAAGTTCTAATCTACCCTAACATAGTTGCACTTAAAAGGAATGTATTCTGGATTCATATAGTTCCAATTCAATTCAATAATACCGATCCAATTCCTTTAAAACGTTCTCACCAATAAGCTGCCAAAGTAGAAGCACTTTTCATTTCAAGAAAAGAGTAGAGATATAGCTTCTATGAATGCAAGCAATCAATAGTTCTCTTAGTATCCAACTCAAACAGTATATCTAACTCTGGCCTCAAAAGTCACAGATTCGACTAATCAAGCTTGGAAGTGTGTTTTTCATCACAAATTCTTAGAACCAGAAAACTGGGTAAAAATTGATAAGTTCATCAAAAAAATAAGCGAAGACAAACGAAGTTCCAAAAACATGGAGTTGATGTCAATCGAATAGAGTATTCTACCTTAATCTATGGCTTTCGAGCTCAAAAAATGATAAGTCGATTTAGAGAAGAAAGTATGACAGGATGGGGTTGCAGCTCTTCACACAGATGCACCGTAAATATTTATCTTTAAAAGTATGTACGCTGAAGAATGAAAATTTAGAATAAACTTGAAATTCTATAATTTCTATGGGGAGCGAAGGATTAACTTTTCATGTCAATATTTCAGAGGCATTAGTGATATGCAACTTCTGATAATACAGAGCTTCATCGCTGACTATGGTATACTTGGCCTAAAAGGACAATTATAATTGAGAAAAACACTTTTCGACCAGTAAAAGAAATTAAAGCCATACTGCAGAAGAAAACATGCACGTGAAATCACAAATTTGAAGCATACTTGCACAAAAAAAAAAAATTCATAATAGTCATAAAATCATTAGAATACAAGAAAAAGACCTAATAAATCCTTATTACATGTCCTAAAACAAACTGCTTTTCAACAGAATAGAAGAATCAACCAAATGAAGTAAAGTCAGACTCCTTTGTATTTACCGTGAAATTTTGGTGCCAGAAAGGTCTTTCGAGTAGTAACAGGGCGCCTTAGGCCAAGCCCCTGTTTTTTGCTGCAAGTATTGCTTTCTTTGTCATGCAGAATGGTGTAATTTGAGCTGCTTATAGAACTTATTGTCATTATATCGGTATTCTTGTTGGGTGCTGCCCAATCCACTGACCACTAAGTTGCCTTTAACAAGCATATAACCCTGGGCATTTTGTATATTATTTAGAGTACTCGTAAAGAATCCAAGATTGGAATTCTTTTCCTTCTTCTCCTTGAAGCCCAATGTTAGATTAGCTAGAGAAGCATAGGAATCATTTCCTTTATCGACAGTGTTAGAATAATCATAAAAGTCAAATGTTTTGAATGATCTGAGTGAGTGGACAGACGATGATGGTTTCTTGGCATCAACGCTGCTATTGAAATGTATCGTCTGATTAATGATCTGCAAATTCCCGTCTTTCCCCATCACCATAACATTACTATAGCTGAATCCTTGGAAAGATTTTGTCACAATCTTTCCATGAGATGAATTCACCCATCCGCTATATGTCAACGACCTACTAACATTTGTATTAAATGATCCATCAAAACCAGTGAAATTCGACAAAAGAGATACCTTGAGAAGCCCCATATTGTAATTTAACACCTTGCCTTCCGTCTTCTCATTCTTCTTATCAAGCCAAAGATGTAAATTTGCATCAATATACCAAACGTTTAGAGCATTTGTAACGCTAAACCCAAAAGTATGGACCTTTCCATCCAAAATCTTTGCTAACAATGGAGTAATCTCGATATCGTAAGAAGGGAGATCGAACGAACCAATTCCAGTGATTGGTCTCCACAAGAGGGGATTAACACCTCCGGTGTAAATCACTGTAAAAGGCCAAACTGCACCAACTACCTTATCATCCAAACTTACGACAACTTCCCTAAAAGGTCCATTCCCCGGTACTCCAGTAAGGTTATTCACCTCAATGTACTCATTCGGATAATTCCCATACCAAAACTCATCATTCTCATGAAATGAAACATAGACCTCTAGCACAGCCCTATATACATTAGGTGGAATCTTGAATTCTTTCGACTCCACATCTGTGGAATTCTCAATCTCAAACCACAACCCATCATTCAAAGGCAAGTTTCTTGAAATGGGCAATATTAAATCAGCCCCAGAACCAAATCCATAATCTAATTCACCGTAATTATCCTCAAATTTACCATATTTTTCTTCAGCGGGATAAAAATGAAGAGTAACTTGAACATGGTACACACCAGTATAAGTATCATCAACAAGATTGCCCATATAAATAGCAAGAGTCTGATTAGTAATGAGCAAAGAATAATACTTAGTGATATCCTTTTTAACAGTCCAAACGATACCAGTTGCTCTTGGTTCAGCAGTGCAGCTCCTAAGAATCTCCACCCCACCAAGCCAGATCCCAAATATTCTATCAAATTGCCTGCCTTTACATGTTGCTGTCCATTCCAGAACAATTTTTGCAAATTTCTGAGATGGGCAATCCAATGGGGGAGTGTAATCAACGAGAACTGGGGGTTTCCCATATGTGTAGCCAAAGTCATGTTTAAGGACTAAATATGAACAAGGTTTGGTCTTGGGAAGATTTATGGGCTTGGTGACTTCAAAGAAAGTGGTGGGAGTAGTGCTCTGGTTTAAAATTGAGGTGGGCTCGGAAATAAGTTGTGATCTGAAAAGGGAGGTTGTTGAGTGGAGGTTGGCGGCGGAGAGGGGCGTCGGTTGGTGGAGGAGAGAAAGAGAAGATAGGAAAAGGAGGAGGAGGGAGGAAGCCATTTATGGAGTAGAGGGGAAGTTTGTTTGTCTACTCAAATTACTATCATGCTTTGTTCGATTGGAGTAGAAAACAATGCTCAAGAAAAGTGGAAAGTTATAGGTTAATACGTATATTTCGGTTTCATTGGCTTTGATTTCTACAACAAATTAAAGGATTATTTTATTTTTTCTTTTTTTCCTTTTTCTTTCCATAGTCCATTCCATTTCAGTTATTTTTTCTTTCTTTTTTGGTTAAGTAAATGAGACACTGAAAATTACATTAGTCCTCAACTTAATTCGCATTTTCTAGACTCAAGTCAAATAGACATTTCCAAAATTCTTACTTTTTCTTTTTCATCGGTGTAATTGAAATATCACAAGGAAACATGATCTCCTTATTATGAAACTATAAGACTCAAAAGAATTTTCTCAGGAGGAAGTTCACTTGAAAACTTTTGATGAAATTTAGAAATATTAAAGTACGTGCAATAATTTAGGAAATTCATTGCAAGTGACGAGAACTTCATTGATTTGAAGTGTAATTTTTTTTTCATCAAATTTAAATTAGAACTTTTGAGGACTTAAATTGTTAAAACAAGTTCATCCCAAATCGGCCTACAAATATTCCATAGAGTTCAAACATGAACTTTGTGTTTAGTATTTTTATATCTGTCCTTTCTTTTTTTTTTTTTGTAATTTTGAATTTACATGTAGTCATATCGTGGTTCATTAGTGACAAAATACAATTACAAGACGTAGTCATAGTAGTGAAACTAACATTATTCCAGAAGAATGGAAATCACTTGGCTATGTCCATATAGGAAGAAGGTGAAGAGCAAGATCCCTCCGGACATATTCTTATGAGCAGCTGTAAGACCCTTCACATCCACGAATCTTGTGAAGGAGGTTGTTCCGACAAGACGTGATAGTGAAAGGTGAGATTGGTAGGAAGAAAATAAACCTTTGCTTGTGTATGATAAGAAGATTATGACTTGGCACCTTACCTGTATCAACTGGTCAAAAATCCCTGTCATCTTTTTCCCATACTAAGCTTTGAATATACAAGACCCATGACAATCTTGTCTAAGCCATGGATTGATGTAGAGATTTGCTTGGAACCTTTCGGATAATGAATGGAAACATAAGATGGCTTTCAAAAAAGATGTCTTCAAACTCCAAATTGGAATGTTAGTTCTTTCCTCGTATTCGTCAATGAGAAATATGAGTGTTTTTGTCATACTTCCTCCATCACATCTATTTCTTGAAGTACCAGTTCAAACAGTACATATCTAAGAAATGGGAGATGTTTACTGGGAGAATGACCCTTTCGTCAAAATTGCATCATGCATGTACATGCTTGCACTACTGTTTCCAATATATGTGTAGTAGAAGTTTCATATGCTCGGCCTTCCAGCCTGCTCTGTAGATTTCACTAGTCCTTTTTCGTTCTAGGAACTCAGTAACCGTTAAGCCAACAGGCATTGAGGCTATTTGAGCATGTGTGCAAATCGTGAAATTGCTGAACTTGCTGTAAAATCACCCACAACAATAGAAGAGAAGATCTACTCATCCAGATGCATGGCTCAACTGAGCATAACACAAGGCAGTACAAAGGATGGAATGAGTAAGATGATCTGTGTTCGAGACAGATTTCCCAGTAAATTTCAATAAAAGGAGTAATCTCCATTTTCATATGCCAATCAGCACTATACAATAGCCAGAGTATTGGAATTCAATTCCAAACAATACAAACCAGACACTACTCTGAACTCATGAAGTACTCCTCTGGGGCATAAAATTTTAGTCCAATAGCCTGCAATCACCCACATTTAAAAATTTCATCAACTACTGAGTTTAAACTAGCTGAAGACATTTCTTTTAACCATTAGTTTGCTGTGAAACTATAGCAATAGACAGAGCTAACCAATTAAGAGCTGCAAGCTTAATGAAGAGTGAATTGAAGGCAGAAATGACTATATAGGGCTAGTTTCATTCGATTTTTGTTTTGACTATTCAAGTAAATTGCATTTGGAATACTAGTCTCTACCTTATTATATGGGCTCGCAAATTAGGATTAAGCCGAAGCACAAATTGAATCATAGATAGAATTGTAGCATGAGCAGTAGATTGAAAAAACTATAAACTGGAGCCCAACACTGTATAGTTCTTTGTAAATAATTATAGTGACAAACCTGTGCAAATTTTATGTCAGCGTCACTGTGATCATTGGGTCTTCCAGCCGCATCACCAACATAAAAGGATCTACATTGAAGAAAAAAGGATTCCACTACCTCAACTTTTTGATGGGTTAAACTGTTTTCATTAATATAAATTAAAAGAACACTATTAGGGACATGGGGATGGAAAAAAGGAAAGAGAGGGATGGGGTTTCTATAGCTTTTGGCAGACCCGATCTTTGTGTATAGGAGTTATTGGTAAAAAAAAAAAGAAAAGAAAAAGAAAATAAAGTCCTGGATCCTAGACTAGACAATGCAATGAACCAGTTGAAAAGAAGAATAACCTATCCATGTCAATTGGGAGACCAGAATTAAACTGTTTCTCCATAATTTTCCACATCCCAGGTTTCGGTTTGCGAAAGGGATCCTCTACTTGCCCAGAACTAAGTCCACAGGCAATGAAAACCTGCATATTGGGAATAACTGTCAGCTGACCTCCTCCACTAGAGTTCAGTTAAACAAGCAATGATTACTTCATCGTATATCGCAGAAAGTTGCAACGTTCTCATTAAAATCGACTCATTTCTGCAAACAGAAATATTGAAATATCAAGCAGCAAACTTATGCAAAAAAAATTGGAACTACAATTATTTTGATTCGCAGGGGAAGTAAGAACACAATTTCCCATGATACAGCAAATGTATTGTCATAGGTAACTAGATCCTCAAAAATACTAAGTGACTGTTCCTCACATATGATTAACTACTGCTTCTCTTTCACAAAACCCTTCTGAGAACCAATGTTAACACAGGTAACAAATTTAAGAAAAGTTCAATCATGACTGAACTGAAAACACTGCAGCAAGACAGCGGCTTATTCAGAATTCAGGTAACTGGTCTAATAATCTGCTAAAATCAGCTTTATTTGAGATGCTCTGATACTCTGGTACTAAAGACAACAGGAAGAAAGACCACGAGCAATAAAAACCCAGGTAGTCCATCATTTTTTGCTTCAATAAAGCAATAGATTATTGATATACAAAACACCTAGACGAATAAATTCTGCCTGGAAATTTACTCCTGGCCTCATTGGTTCAGTAAAAAATTGTTATTTAGAGGCTAATGAAATCCACAACCTAGATGAAAGTGGTAACACCAATCATTTAATAATCTGAAGTTCGCTTATCAATTAATTTTTTAATGTCAGAGACAGTCATACACACTCCAGAAGGTTTAGACATTGTCCCATACAATCTCAACATAGCAGTGGCATGGTAAGCAGAGATTTGGAGGATTAAAGAATTTTTTTCAACGCAACACGAATTTTTTCCTTATACAACACATCAGAGAAATTAGCTTGTAGATCAAATACCGGGGAAGTAAAGTCATTGATGTCATAATACAGTGTAAAATTCCATGCTAAAAGACGAGAAGAAAGGCAAAAAGAAGAGTTCTAAAATATTTTCAAAAGGCTTTCCAACATCCGCATCAATATAGATTTCTTCCCATATATTGATAAATTAATAAAACTTCAAATCTTTATAGTCACAATCATTTCCTCCGTTCACACTGCATGGGTGAACACGTTATCTTCCACAAAGGATTGACATAATGTACTTCGATAAATGAAACGGGTATTTTCTTATGCAAGAGGTATAGAACAGAGCTGCAGATTTAGAGCAAATAAGCCAAACAAACCTGAATGGGGACTTTTACGAGCTTAATGAAATTTTCAAGTCGTCCAATTTTTGAATCTACAGCAGCCTGTCTCTTATTCTTCCAGCGCTCAATATTGGATTCATTAGTGAAGATCACCTATATTATGAAAGAATTGAGACGGAATTGAAAGAGAGAAAACGATAGTTACAGTACACACATCAGCATATGTCAGTCAAAGTGTCATTCAATGACCAAGCTAAAACCACTATATTTCATTGTTAATACTAAAAGAACATGGAGCTCAAAAGGAAACTGAAGAAACCAGTTTGTAGTCGTCATTATATAAACTCTTGAGCTTCTCTGGTATGGAAGGATACATGAGGGACCACGCATCTGCACCTACTCTAAAAATAAAAGATACAATTATCATTAAATTCCTTCATACAATTCAGTGCTCCAAAACAAGCTAAATATATCTAGCAAGTTCAGATATTAGCATATATTTAGCTGTAGGTGAACAAATAGATATGGTGCATCAAAAATATATTTTATTACAATCAAAAATCGATGAACTACATGTAGAAAATAGCTACAACAAAAAGACACTTTGACACTTTCTGCACTTTTACATTATTCTCAGTTAAAAAGTCAGCAGTGAGAGATAACTCATATTCTCCACAGAAAGAGAACTAAAAAAAAAGATATTTCATTTGTTGAAGTATTCTATAGCAGGTTTAGAACTAGCAAGTGAATGCTGTTTGAGACATCACCACAGCACTACTTCACAGCAATTTGGCATAGGCCAAGATAATTTAGATATACAAATAAAATAAATAAATACTTCAAAGACACAATACCACATTCTTACAAAAGTTTGCATGCTTTACAGAGTTTCAGTTTCCATGTACTCACTATTAACATTGTGGGAATACTAAGAAGCAGTTCAAGCAAACATAAGAGTGCCTTTAACACTGTAAAAAATAATACCTTTTAACAGATGTCTTCGCAAGACACCCATCAAAATCAAATGCTGCAATTTTACTTGAATCATGAAGACCATCATCCTTCCAAAAATTTAAAAATTTGTAAAGAAAATTAAAATTCAGACACTGTTTGGATGACTGACGAAAAAAAAAAAAAGGAGTTCATGAAAACCGAGTATTGCATACAAATGTAAAATGAGGAAGCCTGTGCAAATTCTTAAAAATCGCTAAAATAAATCAAAAATGGCAGCGGAAAGTATAACTGAGAAATCAGGAAGTAAAACATAATGCTGTTAGCCTGTTAGCGTTGAAGATAAAAAGAACAAGGCGCCAGATTGATAGAATGTTCTATTCCTTAAAGTGTCATGGCAAGCATTCATACCAAAAAATTCTAGAGAGAAAAAGAATAAAAATTGCAATTATTTGCTGCATTTTGGGTATAAGAGCACAACCCATAAGGTTCATTCTTGCCCATATACAAGGTAAAGCCAGCAATATAAACAGTCATTAATAGATAATGCATACTCGCCCCCTTTAAAAAATATAAACTACCATCAGTAAATGGCAAATACTCACCCGTTCAAGAAATATAATAGTCTGGAAAGCCTTCCATTTAGGCAACAGCATAGCGTCCTGAAATCAGAAAATTATATTCTTTCATGGAGAGCTATCTCAAAAATCAGAAAAATATATTCAGAGAATAAGAGTAAAAATAATAAAACCATTGTAAGGTTTCTTACCACATGCAATCCTCTTAAAATGCGTTAATGGAAGAGAAAGAGATTGAATAAAGACTGTACTTCTTACCTTGTACTTCTCCTTGATATCAGAAGCAGAGAAGGATATCTCCAACTCTCCTCCTTCACTAGGTGTAGACAACTACAGAAATTTTCGGTGCAATGAAAGGATTAGAAATATGCTGATTATAAATCCAACTTCACTGTAATTCCATGCAAAGAAGTTGTAATGTGCCACGTGATATTGGAAGTGTTATAGAACTCAGGAGTTAATCATAAAACACCTATGAAAGCAACTACCAGTTATTAGTTCCACTGCGATGGGCTCATGAATCAATAATGCACGCGATAGGAATAGAAATTAATGTCAATTCGAAAATATAGAAATGCAAAAATGAAGTAGGTCAGTCAAATACTCGATCCCCAAATCTTATAATGAGTTAAAGTAACACAATGAAAACCAAATGTTTTTAACAGTCATTGAATTGCCAATACTGTAGCCAATGTTATGGTAATAACAATGCACAACTTCTGGAAAAAAACTATCCATCATAATATTGTTCAGATATCATTCAATTCTTGCAAATTTTATGCAAAGAACTTGGTTGATGAAATCTATACATATTCATGAAAACTAATAATCTGCAAATTTTCAATGTAATAATCTTAAAACTCCAAAAACAAATAGTTAAATGTCTAGGTGCGCGAGTGTGGAGTAGTTTCTCAGCACACAACATAGACAACTGGCAAAATGCACTAGCTACAGAAGGAATAAATAATTTGGCACAAGTGATACAGAAACATGTCGAGCAAATCAACATATTAGAAGTACATATACATAATCTTCTGTTAAACAAAAAGAGATACGTCCAAAGGCAGAATAAATCAAATTTTATAATTAATATGTCAGCAATTTGATTTTACATTGGATATTATGTACATTACCCATACCTTTTGTTTCTTTACGTTCCCTTGCTTTTGCTCATTAGACTCCACATCATCTGTATGATTAATCTATGACATGTGGAAACAATAGGAATTTTCATTGATTATTTGAGTTAGAATTAGAACTAAAGGAGCGGTAAATCAAGATCATCTACCTTCAGCCCTTTTGCACCTCTTTTCACACTTCCGTCAGCTGCATCTTTCTTTTCATCAGATATCTAAAACCTTAGAATGTCACTCAATTAGATGCTGATATAACACTAACAATAAGCAAATGAACTGCTATTCGGGATTTACCAGTGAACTTGAAATGGATTGATAATCACAGAAGAAAAAAGAAACTCATTAACGTAACTTGAAATGGATTGATAATCACAGAAGAAAAAAGAAACTCATTAACGTAGCATTGCATCATATAAATGCTCCCACAAGGTATAAATGTAACAGTGGAAATTATGTATCCAAATGAGAGTTGGGCTTCTTTTTCTTTTTTTAACACTAGATCAATCCAAATACAAAAAAAAATAAAAAAAATTGTTTAACATGTGACAGTGTGCGTGTGCACACAAAGTTGAAGGAGTCATTCAACTTAGTTCTATCTAAACCAGATAACCTATTATCTAACTAATCTTCAGCCAAGTTACATAGTAAAAAACAATACAGCATCTGAAGCCACATTTACCAATCTAAATATTGTACAAGCATGCCGAGTTACTTTGTATGTAAAGTTTCTGTAAGTAAGAAGTTAGCAGTCTTTATAGTATATTTTAGTTAAGGATCTTCATTCATTTTAAGATCAATAAATTTCAATGTATCAAATCGTATGCACTTTAAATGCACGTTTGTGTCACTTATTGCATATGTATGTAAGTATGTTGTACTACCTTATGTATATCTTTCTATAGCCAATCACAAGCTGAAAGTTACTGCAAAGCATAAAAAGCTACAGAACGCAACATATTCCCCAAATATGCACAGAAGAGACACACCCAAGGAAAGCATCATACAGGAAGATTTAGTCACCCACCCATCTGCATATGGATAAATTAATCGACCAGAGTCAAGAACAGAGAGTAGCATATATTTAACCCACTGCAACTTTTGTAAACCAGCAGAAGAAACCAAGTCAAAGAACTGTTCATCCTCCACTGGTTACTAATTCAGTAATACATCCAATTGATTACAGCAAATCAAGCAGTTTACGGATTTCATATGATTATTCACAAGAAGTCCTTTTCTCTACAACTGTCATACCTTCATTGAAGTCTGAGCTCCTTCATTCGCTAACTTCTTTAAAGCCTCTTGATCACTGGTCTGCATTTCCATACTAGATAAAATGAAGGACAAAAGGAGCAAAAACCTCACTTGTGGGCAATAATGTAACAAAATTAGAACCTCCCCTCCCCTCCCCACCCCCCGCCCCAAAAAAAACAAAGAAAGAAACTATACGGTAAAATTCTTCAAAACCCACCTTTTCAGCTTTAGGCGTGCTCCCAGATTAAAAGGGACAAAAAGGGAAAAATAACTAAAATAAAAATATGAAAAGCTCCCTAAGAATTACCCATGCAACGACAAGGCTAACTTCGTGTTGAGGAAAACATAGTTCCCAACCAAAAAAATTGGAAATGTTTACCTTGAGTGATGAGAAACCTGTGATGGCTTCAGGGGAGGAAATGACATTAGAATCAGTAAATGGAAGGCAATTGAAGTGATGCCACTTGGTCATATCAAACCCTCGGGGATCTTTGCTGACCAATCCTAGCCTCAGCGAACTAGAAGCGATGCTTTTCGAGCATTTTTTACACGAAGACCGGCCTGATTTCGCATACTCCGCCACGATTTTAACGGAAGCTGACAACATTGCTGCTGAAGCAGTGAATAGAAGTAAGCGAGTGGTAATATGGCTTAGGGTTTTTATCGTATAAATTGAGATCAAATACTGCAGTAGGGTTTAAAATTCTGGGGCTCTGGAAACGGGGGATTTTAGAGGAAAAAATTGGAGACGTTAGCATTGGATTTCGAAGAGCACTTTGATGGACATGATATTTGAGATTATAATTTTGGATTTTTTTTTTTTTTTTGTGTAATTGAAAAAGAATAATTTTTAAAAAAAATTTGTGTATAATATTATTTTATTGAAAAATATTTACTCCATAAAAAGATAAAAAAAAAATTTATTATAATTTTAATAGTGGTCAAATGAGGGCTCAAAGTCAGTTTGACTCCATTATTTCACATTATAATGAGAGGAATAGTAAGTTTTTAAAAAATATGTGAGTATAAAAGAAATTTTTTTTATCACGTGTAATATTATTTTATTCAAAAACGTGTGATTGATAAGAGGATAGTGAAAAATGAATTATAGTCCCTGTTTGTTTTTCATTTTTTATCCATAAAAATGAAAATTGAATTTCTATCTCTTGTGTGGAATCCAATAACAACTATATTTTCTATTTTCATTCTATAATAATGTGCAACAAACGTGTCTATAATTTAATGGGGAATAATGTGGCCAAACGAGAAATTAATAACTAATTTCAATCACACATTTTATGGGGCTCGCAAATTTTCATTCACACACGTTGTCAACTTTTATTACTAAAAAATTGATTTGAAACCCAACCAAACAATTGGTAAATGTAATATCACATGATTGTGGTCATTTAGACGAATGTTTTAGTACCACTGATGCTATCTTTCGAACAAACAAGGAAGGAAAATAATTCTGTCTTTATGGGATGGATGATTTAATTATTAGACAATTGCTTACTTCTTTTCCATGTGTTTTTCTCTCAATTATAAAATTTCCGATGTCAATAGCTATGTGATAGGTGGAAGAAGGATCGCCAAATGAGTGAAGAAAAAATATGAACTCCCGTCACTTGAACCATTTGGATTTTGGTAAGATCGGGATAAGTGAAGAAGGTAATAACTTTTTCTTAATTGTTTTAATTTTTAAAAATTTTATTTTATTTTTAACTGTGTGAAATTGAAACATGAGCATGAGCATGAGCATGACCATGACCATATCTTTCATATACGGTAAAAAGACTTTTTAACGGTTAAATTAATGGATTCGAATTTCGATTAGACAGTGACCATGTTTGCACGATTTTAAAAGCAAGAGACCTAGATGCCATATTTGGTTGGTGGAGGACTCAGTTATCACATTCATTAAAGATGTGGGACTCCGTTTGTTATTTACCCAATCTTCTAACATTACCTCTCCTCTTTTAGAAAACCTGACAAATGTAACAGCTTGAAAACCCTTCTATGGCAGCTTGAAAACCCTTCAATGGCTATCGATCCCATAGATCCGCATTATGAACAAATTCTCAGAGATGAGGTAACTTATCTCCATTCTCTCTGGCACCAGGGCCCACCTAGACGCGCCGCCGTCTCTGCCGCTGCCGCCCCGGACAGCCTTCAGCCTTCCAACACCACACAATTCAAGAAAGAGAAAAAACCCAGACGCAGAAGAGGCCGAAAAAACAAACAGAGGCCCAAAAGCCCTAACCCAGAGTCAAAACCTTCCGCTGGGACCGAATGGCCATGCGCCACACCTCCGGCACCCACCGCCATCTGGGTTCCCTTCGAAACACCTTCCAATCAAACACATAATTTAATTTCCCCCGAGGCAAAGGAAATATTCTTGGCTAAACAAGCCCAGCAGAAGGCTTTGGGGGCTGCAACTGAATTCATCAGAACCAGATGTACGGACGATGACGGTGATCTAATTGATAGCAGCGACGAGGATGATGATTTGATGGGGGATGATGGTGGGCCTGTTGAGTATAGCTTTTTTGTCAAGTTGTATATGGAGGACGTTGAGTTGAGGGAGTATTACATGAAGAATTATGCGAATGGCGAGTTCAGTTGTTTGGTGTGTGGTGCAGTTGGCGGCAAGAAGACTTGCAAGAGGTTTAAAAATTGTGTGGCTCTTGTGCAGCATTCGATTACTGTAGCTAGGATAAAGAAGCGCGCCCACAGGGCCTATTCTCAGGCCATTTGCAAGATTCTTGGTTGGGACATCGATAGACTTCCTTCCATTGTTTCTTCCTTGGCGGATAAATCAGTTGTAGTGCAGGTACATTAGGCTTCCTATAGATGATGGCATTTTGAAATAGTTGTTAAGTTTTTTCATTTGAATAAATTACTTTGAACCTTTGCAGAGGAATTTTAGTAATGCTGACAATAGTTCGACTGTCCTTGCCAACAATGTCGAAATTGTCCCAGAAGGAGGATCTATAGCTCCCGAACCTTTTTCCGATGATGGCCAACAAAACATGGTACGTAAAGTTGGAGCCTTTTTAGACTATTTTCAAGTATGTGCTGTATTTGCATTCTAACTTGTTACTGTATTTCAAGAGGGTTATGGTCCTTATGAGTGAGTATATGTGCAGTATTTGACTAATTTTCTATCTGTGTCAGAATTCTTTGACATCTCCCGATGCCAACGAAAAGGATGATCTTGGCGAGGTGGTTGCTGATAAAGTGGGTGAGCCTGTGAAATACCTTTGCAAGGTGATTGCAGGTAATGCGGACGAGCCTGTGGAAGATCTTGACAGGGTAGTTGCAAATAATGTTGATAAGCGTGCAGAGGGGGCTACAAAGGTGATATTCTTAATCCTTTTCCTGTTTCATCTATTTATGTTTTATCTGAGGTAGTATTTTTTTCCTGTTCTTTAGCAATGTTTTCTGGTGTTCAATGGTTAAGGTGCTTATTATTTAATAGTGTACCTTTTGAAAGGACCCTAGCGGATAATCTGCAATATACTGAGGATTACTCTTGAATCATTTCATCCAAAGAACTCGGTTTGCTGTTTTCTAAGAGCGTCCTAATCACGTGAAAGGAGTCATTAACAATAGCTAGCGGTGCCTATGAATGTAAAGATAGATGTTAAGAACTACGGACTGAATATAATTGAGAAAGAAACAGGGGAAAGTTGGTATAACTTTTCCATGAATAACAAAGAGATCCTATTTATAGTGTCAAACATCCTATACTGATTGCACAATCAAAGTATTTTGGGAGTAATCTAAGGAAATCAGAAAAATATAGTAGTGAAATACATAATGATATTTTACTATATTTTTGGTAAATTCACACAAATCGTCCCCAACCTAAGGGGTATGGGTGAAACCAGTCCAATTCTTTTTTGTCTTGACACCGTCCTCTTCAACCTATGGTTTTGGTGCAATAATAGTCATTTCGGTAAATTTTGCATGTGCACCTTAAATACACAATTTTCGAAGGGTAAAATAGCCTAGAAACTCGGCATTCATTATGTCATTTCATTTGAAAAATAATAATAATAAAATAAAATTGAAGGGAGGAAGAAAAAGAAAACTGAAAAAAAAAAGAATGAAATTAGTTTGAAAAAGTTGCCTTCTCTAAACACACACCCCCATTTCCCAGCTGCCGTTGCTGCACCCGCCACTACCACCCACATTTCCTCTCCCAGCCCCAGCCTTCCTCCTCAATCCAAAGGCGTAGAGCTTTCTGCAGGCCACAACCACCACAGCAACAACATTGTGGTTCGTAGCCACGTGCTCTAATCCTCTGAGCTATAGGCCCCACCCCGTCTCCACTGGATCTGTTCTCCGGAGTACCCTCAAAAACAACGAACCTTTCCTCTCCCCTCCCCAGCCATTTTATTTTGGGTTAAGATGTGAAAGCGCGATTATCATAAGAACGGCGCGTTCCGAGGTGTGAAGTGAGAGAGAAGGGATGTCATAATTTGGGTTTTGAATAAGATGACCTTTTGATTTTTCATTTTTTTCGTTGAAAAAGGAATAAACCACCACAATTCTCAACAGTAACAACACTGTAATAAAACCTCCTGCACAAAACTGCCAAGCATCGGTAGGAAGGGAAAATCAAATGGCGGAACATATAGGTGGACATTTGTGCCATTGCTACTTCAATCTGTCGCCGTGAAAGATGATAGACTCGAATGAAATTCCAGTTTTGCTGAAAATCTTGTTCTTGTTTATTCTTAACTAGCAGCTTTACTGCTGCTGCAATTAACAAATAGATTTTTTACATTCTCAGATCTTTGGGTAACAACCACGGGCAATCACAATTTCAGTTCCTTTTTTTTATTTTTTATTTTGACATCAAAAACCATTATAAAAAAATTGAATTTAGTCATTTGATTTTTTGATTCTTGATTTTGAATCTCAATTATCACAATTTTTCTTGACTAATTTCAGACATTCGATATATATACCGCCGCAGAACGCTGTCACTGTCACACTCCCAAATCCCCTCCTCATCCTCCTCGTCCTCCGCAGCGGTGGTTAATCCGCTGCCACCAACAAGACGACCTTTAAGCTCTGAAATTGAAGAGGATGAAGAAATGGAATACGAAGTAAGAGGAGGAAATTGAGTTCGAAGTTGAAGAATTAGCTGAAGAAGAAGAAGAATTTGGAGAAGACTTAACGCCAGTTGGCGAAGAAAATCATCAAAATGGCCAACTATTTCATGGAAGTTGCACCAAAATACCTTCTAGGATTTTTCTTCTTAGAATTTTTATTTTTTCACGTTCTGTTCATAGAAAGCTAAGATGTAGTTTCATAATATGTTCGTAGAAAGATACAGATGTAGTTCAGAATCTTTACATGTTTTCTGAGAGGAGCTTGAAGTAAGGAGTTGTCTGTCAGCTACATTTGAAAATGCATTACTACTGTTTTATTTTATTTTTTAGTGCAGGAATATGAGTTAAAAGTTTTTAAAAAGCTAACTTTCTGCCATATGATGTCCAACTGTAATTCCAATTACAATGTTACATGGTGTAGGAGCTTCTCAAAGAGAACAGTGTTGTTGAAAACGAAGATTCTCAGAAGGATAGTGCTGTTCTTGATGAGCCAAAGGAAGATAATATTCTGAGCTGACAATGGACCATTTGTCAATGTAATAATTAAGAAGCTCGGGACGTCAGATATGTAGAAGGTTTATGTTATTATGCTCATAAACATTTGTTTTATACTTCATTGTCATGTTCTTGCTCGTCTATGCAGATGTTGCAAATGCTGTGGGATGAACACAACGTTTGAATCCGGTCGAAGCTTTTCCTGAAGAAAAAAGTGGGGGGAAGACATTTGGATGGGGTCTATTGTTAGAGAGTGAACTTTTGTCGTCATTCCCTTGTGCTCCATTATGTCTCTCTTCTGCAGGGAGTAATATCATTTTTGTCAACCAGTAGAATTTTCATGCAAAAGTAGATGCATATCGTACTGTTCATAAGTCAGGTGTAGTTTGAAGTTTTTTTGTTGAGAAGCAAGGGATGGTTGTATTTTCCCAATTGGTGTTCACTTATTCAAACATCGCTCTCTAAAATGCCACACTCACTATTTGTCCTCTCATTTCCTCACCAAATCCTTTGTTTAATTGTTTTAATGAACCTTTTCTTGTGTTTAGATTAGCTCTCTACTTTCATAGTTGCTTGTCTATCCTCTTTGTTTATATGTCTTCATAGGTTGTTATCGACCTAATTATCTCGAGGAAGCAGCCCGGTTAAAGCTCCCTCATAAAGGTTGTGTATTAATGATCGCCTTAAAATCATATTTCCAGTAGTCCCTCAAATGTGGTAAAACTCGTTTTCCTTTCTACGACTTGCTTATCAGCAAAGACAGTTCAACTCCGGAACCTACAATATTCTCTGCATTTTGCTAAAATGCAAAATCCCCTAATCTTCTGCAGTTTTATCATATTCTTTGTTTCCTACTCTGCACACATTGCCCAAAATCCTATGTAGAAGTTGAATTGTACAAATTTAGACTATTCAATTATCTTCTTTATGCGGTATTGAACATGTAAATCTCTGAAATTATTAATTAGTAAATTATTTACCTTATTATTTAATAATAATCGCTTTCTTACTATGAAGATTGTAAACCTTTTTTAGTGGGAAATAACTTACAAACCTTGACAAATATATCTAAAAATAAAATAAAAGGTTATTTTTACTGAATGACAGATCAGCTGTTCATCAACCGAATGACATCTTTATTATATTATAACATTGAAATATGTAAAATTTCAAGCCAACAATCCTCAATCCAGTAATTGTGCATTTTTTTTTTTCCTTTCTTTCCTATCATCACTTAAAAAATGAAATAATGCAACAATTCATATAATGATAACCATGTACACAGCATATTTCCATTAACTAGGCAAAATCAGTATACATATACCTTCTATAAGAAGGCAAAAGCAAGAAATTTCATCTTAAATATTGGTGAACTTGGAAAAAAGTCACTCACAAGCCAGTTTCGTCCCAAAACTTGTTAAGCAGATAGCGAATGCCTGAAAAGCCGACAGAGGCTGCCTATAATCCATCGTGAAAGTATCATCAGCTACCTTCCCGAATTGGAGGAGCACTGTTTCCTCATCGCACTTTACACCAGGTCGACTTTGATCCATGGTCGCAACCAGTTGAAAATTCTTAACTGATGCAACTGTGACCCGACCATGAAAATTCAAGCACCAACACTCCAAGTTTTCATGCCACCTCGGTGCTTTGTTTTTCAGAATGGTGTAATCTGGATCAGAGGATTCAGGGCTCTTCATTATCAAATCATCTCGAGAGTTGTCGACTGGTGTTGTTCCATCTGAAGATGGGCACTTAACTGAGCAGATCATCCTCCTTGGGCCTCTAGACTTCATGAGATTGAACTTATAGGACACCTGCCCAACTTCAAAGTTAGCAACCGGAACTTGAGGACTTATCTGCTTGCTTGCTAAACGGCGATCAGCTCTGCTGCTCGATGGCTTTGCTCCGCCATGTGGTGGTTGGCTATCATAGATTTTAAAATTAGTACCAAGGAAATCTGACCTGCGAAGTGGAAATGGATTTTTTTTTAAATGTTCGGCACAAATGGAAAATCTCAAAGCACCCTTGTTATTCAACAAAAAGAAGAAAAATGATGAAAATAGATTTCATCAAATACTGATCAAGTATATTTGGATTCCACCAAAGAGAAGTTAAGACATGGGTCTGGTTTGCATTGCATGATTTGAACTCCTTACCTTAATTTCCCAACATAAGAATTACTTCGTAGAGAGAGATCATCGGCATCAATTGATATAATGTACTCAATGTGAGTACCGGTTCTGTATCTTCGCGCTGCTAAGAGAAACTTGCCTTCGTCCAGAAATGCTGTCAAAGAAAATGAGATAATAATATCTTAATAAATTCATAAAGAGACAAATGCAAGGAAATTCATGACAATATAAGGGTATAAAAGGTTGGATCTATGAGGTTAGATGACAAATACTACCACGGAGATCTATTGAATCTGTACTTTAAGCTAAAAAATAAATGTTTTAATGCATTTAATTCCATATCGATGTACTTTTCAATGTAGAAATGTAAAGAGAAAGATGAGAGAAAAAGAATGAGAATTGAAAGACAAATGTAGAAATGAATCACTGAATATATACAATAAGTATTTGCACTATTCGGTAACATTTTATTTATACTTTAAAATCCCTAACAAAATGGAAAACTTTGAAACTTAAAACTAATAGTTACAGTAAGAAAATTCATTTCTTACTTTTAGCCTACAATACGTGTGTATTTTTGGCATGTCTTCAGTAAAATCACCATAATTCTCACGGCCAAAAGAGAAATTGAATTAGGCAGATAAACGTGCACATGTGACTATTCTCTTGAGTTCCATCTTAAACATGTGCACGTGTGACTATTTAGACTTGAGGTCCCATCGTAAAAAGTCAATCTTATTAAGAAGANAATGCTTCATTCGATTAAACCAATAAGACTGCAGAAAACGTGCAAGTTTTCAGTAGAGGAAGCAAATTTCAATCAATCATTTAGTAAATTATCTTCAAATATTTCCAAAAACAACATTTACTTACAAGGTGAGAAAGCAAGATAAAGGTAAAATGTCCCGCTCTTCTTGTCACGTTTTACAAGACATTGATGTGGAGAGTCCAGTGGCCCTGGCTGCAGTACGTAAAATATTAGCTCGGAACGTTAGACGAATCAACCCACTTCATTTTACCATTGAAATGTGCATTCTTAACCACAATACGAATGCTCAAATATAACATGGAAAACAAAAATCAAAACTATCAAACAAGTCAAGAAACTCGCCAGTTCAACCTAAAACTTATCTATATAGACACAATTGACGATATTAAACACTATTGAACGGGATAACAAATAAGATTTTTCTTCTTTGATCATATCTAGTATTGTCGAGTCCTGCATAACTGATTCTACTCAAAATCCAACAATCATTCAATTTACAATTGAAACATGTATTCTTAACCACAATAACAAATGCCCAAAAATAACATGGAAAACAAAAATCAACACTATCAAAGAAGAAGAGAAACTCAGCCATTCTGCCTAATTCATCTCCATAGAAATGTTTAGTACACGTACTAGACGGTATTGCACGGGACAACAGAAAAGATTTTTAAATAGTTTTTCTTCCTTAATCCTATCGAATATTATCAAGTGCTACGAGGGGCGGACCTAAGAAGGGACGAGTGGGTGCCGTCGTCCCCACTGGATTTTCAAATGCGGCTTTTTTAAATTCAAAATTACAGATTTTTTTTTTTGGTTTCTTTCCCAATTTATTTGAAATAAATTTTAACTTAATTGTGTCTCGCCGCTGCTCAACCATAATCCTGGGTCCGCCCCCGAGTCTGCCTAACAAAATCATTTTCGTCTCGTCTAACACTCTACACAAAATTTACAGTAGTGAATACTTTTGAGAGAACTCATCATTCTATACCATTAATCCATGCCCAGAGTTAACATTCAACAGCATACCAATCCTTAAACTTTCTATTCATAGAATTCATGAAAACACCAAATCTTCAATCTTTCTTGTATCTAATAGAAATCCATTCACATTCCAATACTAAGATACAAAATCAATATTAAATTAAGAACAAAAACCCAAAAAATTGAACCTTTTTTAAGGAAGGAGGGAAGGTGATATTGCCAGCTTGATGAACAGAGGCCTTCTCCACCACGTCTTTTGTTACATCTCTCCACTGCTTGCAAACACATCCGCATGCGACGACGTTTCGACGCTGCGGCCATTTGTCTTCACTTTCTTCCACCCTCTGTATAATTTCTCCCAGTACCTCCGGCAGCATATTCGCCCACGAAACCGGGTTCAAAGAAACCAATCCATTCGGACCCGATTCTTCAACGACGCCGTTCTGTTGCCTGATTTCCCCGTTTTCTTCTTCCTTTTTTTCGTCGTTATCGTCATTAATATTACAGCTAACGACTGTTTGATTTTCTCGGAATTTGAATTCTTTGAAGGATTTTGAAAGTGTGAATGAACGATGATTGATTCTTCTTGCCAGAAAAGAGCGTCGCAGTGACATTGTTTGTGAAGAGAGAGAAGTGAGGGATCTCTGTAGAGAGAAAAACACATGAATAAGAAGGGAAGAGAGAAATTTTCTTGAATGAATGTAGGAATAAAGTGACGAACTTTCCGCGTTAGAAAGATCACAGACGAATTGACAGTGTATTTTTCTTTAGAATTTCATAGAGTAGACACGTGGAGGGTTACTAGTTGACCGTTAGGTTTTAGTTTGTCACAGCCCTGTGGGAAGATAATTGGTTGGTTTATAAATTTATTACCTGAAATGGGAGGCTGTTTCTTCGTTGACAAATTGACTCAGTCAATGTCGTTTTGAACTGAAAAAAAAAGACATGGGTTATATTCCCACCATATTTTAATTATGTTCATTCATTAATCAAAAAATTATGTTGATTTTTTTGATATCGTATTGAAATTTTGAAATGAGGTTCTATATTAAAAAACTAAGGACATGTTCTCTTTATCATTTTCAAGTCGTTTTCTATTTTTTATTTTTCAAAACAGTGAAATCGTGTTCTCATTCCTATTTTCAAAAATGTATTTTTGAAAACAAATTAAAAATTTATAAAGAAAATTCAAAACGACAAGTCAAGCCAAAATTTTGAAAACGCATTTTGGATATTTTTAAAATATCAAAAAGAACACATTTTAAAGAAGATTTTGGAGATAAATCATAATTAGTAATATCTTTAAATAGAAAATATTTTGAATCGTTACATTGTATTTAATAATTAACCATAATTGCAATTAAAAATGATTAACCATAATTGCAATTAAACCATAATTACTAGGATAATTTTAGTTTTTAGGAAAGATATTTTTAATTAATATCTTTATTTTAGAATTTCAATGTTTTACTTTATTTATTGTTTAAATTGGAATTATCTAAAATAGTTATGTAGTTATTGTTGCTAATTATTTGACATAATATGTGTTAGTGACAGTATTTTCTCAAAATATTAGTTGGTAATTTCATATATTTGCATCTAAAGAGAGAAAAAAAAGAATGAAATGAAGAAATTAATTGGCGATTTTATGGTTTTTTGAGATTGAGTTCTTCGGAAATTCAAATGAGAGGTCAAGACTTCCTCGAAGAAACCTACTATAATTATTTCTTTCATAGTCTCGAAACAATTCATGTTAATATCGTAAAAAAATTTACGATCATAGAAATTAAAATGTAGATGTTCGTAAAGAAAAAACAATTTTCACAAAAATATCATCGTGACAAAATTGTTAAATTCATGAACTTTAGTCATAGTTTTCGATTCAACTATAATTACTTAAATACTTGAATAAAAAATATCTCGTAACATTTAAAAAATCAATGGAAACGCACGTGTTATTAGTAATATTAGACATTAGAATTCCTAATACGTTGGCCTATTGAGTGCCAACCTGCTTACAAGTTGCTACGCTGGCTTATTTGACCAAAAGTCAAGAAGACATCATAGTGTTACACTCGAACAAGCTCGCTATGACTTTAGATGTGCGAAGCAAAATATTTCCCCATTCATGCGTGGATAAATTTATTTGTACAATATTTTTTTACAACATTGTTGACAATATTGTAGGCGACAAAAAAATGTTGGTTGTAAAAATAATCTATTTTTTAAACTGTCCAATGACAACATACCTATCGTCAACAATGTTGTTGACAACATTGTACACCAAATATAATTGTGCATACATAGAGAGATGAAGTTTCTTTGTAGCCACTAGAAGATCAACAGCCTGCAAATGGGTTAGAATCCTTCAATGTGTTGAGCCTAAGCTTGTCAGCAACAGCAAGAATTAGAGCTAGAGAACGCGAATGAGCATACATGGCCTTATCTAAATCAAGGATCAACTATCCCACTCTGCAAGCGCGCTTTCCTATCATAACTAGTGGCTTGTCTGCTCCTCCTGCACTCACTAGAGAGTTTATACGTTTTTACAATGTACTCATATGATATCACGATGATTGAAGATGTTGAATTCAAGATTTGCATTCAGTCATTCATGAAAATTGTACAAGTGCGATAGGACATATCAACGACTAAATAAACAACAGTATGTTGGGCCAAGCTTCAAAAATTTACTTTTGTGTAATATTAATAAGTTAGAAGTTAAGAATAAATAATTTAACTATTTTCATAATAAAGTAATTACTTTAAAGAAAGCAACCTTTTTTTTTTATTCAAGGTAAAAAAGATAAGTTATTCTAACATATTTGGTAACAAAAAGTTACATAAATAACCTTTTTTTAAAAAGGGGAAAAAATAAAATATGCCGTACATGCTTTACCTCATTTAGTTGACTTTTTAGACGAGATAGTTTCCGCAACTTGGAGACTAAAAAGGTATGAAAGAGGGTGAAGAAAAGAAGAATGTCCGTTTGCGCGTAAACTTGCCATCCTTTCGGGTAGTTTGGCTTCCTCTTTGACAGTCTTGCAATGCAAATAGTTGATTGAATGCTGATGCACGGATATCTCAGTTAAATTCACCTTCATCTCACCACGGAGGAATTCCGCAAGTTGCGCATCCATTTCCAAGCCACAAACCCAGGAAACAAGTTGAATGGCGAAGGCTTGCAGCCACCAATCCACAAGAAAGCATTCTCAAAAGAAGTACACTATGAGGGTGAAAGAAATGAAGGCACATCGTGTTAAGGCCATATGAGCCTGGTTTTCGTAGTAGTCTTCAACATATTGATGCTCTTTTCATTGAGAATCTCAAGGTTTTCATTTCAAGGGTTTGTTTCAAGTGCCTGAAGAAGTAGTAGGTTTTCTTCTTGTTGGTTGATCCAGTTCAAGAAACAGCATTGGAATTTGGAACTGATCATAGGTTGCCATTTGTGGGGTGGGTGAATTAAGTTGTTAATTTTTCACATAGAGAGTGTACTAGGTAATATGTTTGCTTATCGAATGACGGTTTTACATTGAAATCGTGATTCCTATAAACAAGCACAACTGATGATCATCATTTAGTATGGCAGGTATACTGTACGGTTAATGCCA
>CAIGRB010086195.1:0-21297 GCA_903798255.1 Fraxinus quadrangulata | reverse complement strand
GTCAACTAATAGTCAAATTGATGATTTTCATCCATTCAGACTCCAGGTGCTAATTTTTGAAATGTTTGATATCGTGGACGGTACAAATGTAAGGTTTGAATAATCAGTTACTCCAAATGCACCTTTCGATGATACTTAGGGCATGTTTGTGCCGGATTAAAATCGAATTTTAAATTAAGTCGTCAAACAATCAATATTAGCCACATCTTTTATGGGTCACAGATCTTTTCAATCACACATTTCAAAAATTTCTATCAAAATCCACTAAAAATCTAATTTTAATTCACACCAAACACTCTCTTAGTTGTTCCATTGGTAAATTTATTCTCAAAATTTATCATCGATTACTCCAAATGCACATTTCGATGATACTTAGTTGCTCCATTGGTATGTGCTTGAGTGGCCGATGTGCATTGTTGTAGTATTACACAGAACATAGTATTCTTGAAGTTCAAATCCTGTTGGATTTGATTTTTGGCTGAACGCTTTTATTTTCTTTAGTCAAATTCAGCATATTGAGTGTGTTTATCTTGTTGAGTGTTGTCTAATTTAACTAAGTGTGTCATTTTGAATTGCCAAGTGCAAAGGTCGACTATTTATTCGTATATTGCATTTTCTTTGTTATTAAATTGTGGGGGAGAAACTTATTTTTAGAGGGTGTTTGGTGGGGGATTAAAATTAGATTTTTAACAGATTGTGATATGAGATTTTGAAATGTGTGATTGAAAAATTGTGGAACTCATGAAAGATATGATTAATATTGATTGTTTGACTTTGAATTGAATTAAAATCAAATTTTAATTCAGACCAAACAAGAGCTTAAAGTGAAAGTGGACAGCTGGATTGCCTCTGTATGTCCAAAAGTGGGTGGGTGGATTGGCTTTGTCATTAAGTTGTCTTGCATGTATTAATCATACCCAAATGACACTTGATCCTCTTTAAACTATCATTTGTTTATCTTATCTTCAAATTGCACCTAAATGTGGGTTCATATAGTTTTTGTAATTATATAAATGGACAAAAGCAAAACTTAAATAAAAACTATTGATTGCCCTAATATTCAATAATAATCATATGGAAATGATTGTTAAGTATCCGTATTTTTTTTATCGGAGAAAGGATCCCTTCACGATCTTGATTTCTCGAAGATCGAAATTCTCGATTAATGGAGGAATAATATAATCCTTTTTTGTTCACTAAGATATCAAAGTGGATGATTGACTCATTTGATACTAATGGTAATAGTAGGAATAGTCACAATCTCTTGCATTTAGTGGACATAATAAAAACTTATCACTATTGACATGAAAAATGAATCTTAATTATGATTTTCTAAAGATAAATTCAAAAAACCATAACTAAAATTGTCTTGTCACATCAGTCAAGAAAAATATTTATTCTGCTCACTGAGGGCATATGATCAATTCTAATAGTAGTAAATGATTTCATTGGTACTTAAATATCATTATGGAAGATGGTAATTGTGATTATCTTTTTATTTTATATTATGCTTTTAAGAAGAAATGTTTTTATTTTATTTCTAAATTTGTTTTTAATAGTTTGTAAATGAATTTAGAATGTTTGATCAAGTAAAAAAATAAAAACACGAAGGAATTCATGCAAATAAACTCCTTTGTTGGCACTGTCAATCGACCAATTACAACAAATTAATATTGAATAGCAATCATATTTATAATCGTAATATACTTTTACTTTTTAATACGTCCTCATGAAAAGAATGACACGTTGATAGAATGTTTATTTTTGCTCAAAAGCCATAAGAAGTGGTTCAAGCTTGAATCTGAACATGCTCAAAATCTTCAATTAAAGTAAGATTTTCTCTTAATATTTCTACACTTGTATTCTTAAGGGAATATTCGTAAGCAAAATCAGACCAAAGTGTCACCGACAGGGCATATTTCTAAACTAATTGCAAATTCACCAAAAAAGAGAGAGAGAGAGAGAGAGAGAGAGAGATAGACGTGACAATTACTGAGAGGCCTTTATTGTCAAATAATAAAATTAGGCCAATTGTGCAAATTCTCAATAGCAGTTAATAGTAGTCAATATATTAAATTGAATAATACTATACAATATTTAAAAAAAAAAATCTTATGTATTCTCTTTCCTTTTCTAAACATCCCGTCGAAGTCGAGTTGTTCCAAAAAAATACGGTGAATAATAAACGTCAGTAAATATTATCCTATGAAAATTTATAAATATAAGTAACAATTTTAGCATCAAGTCATACAAGTCGACAATATTAACCTTAAAAGCAAATCATCCCTGCATTTTAATGTTCCAAAGTATAATGCTTTCAAGGGACTCAAAATCGATGCCTTAAACTACGTTTCTAATTAGTGCGATCTCATTGCTTCGTGTTAATTTGTAATCGAGATAGTAAGCCAAAAATAAACATATGCTTCCATCGTCATTGATGTTCATTGACTTTACAAGTGAAGAGATGATTTGAGGATAAAATATATTTATATTAGTTTATTTTCATTTTTAATGGTTTAAACTTTTAACGGAGGTACCCATTTGGGATTGTTTGACATGATTTGTGTATAAAAAATTTAGTAAATTTCAATAAAAGTTGATAAACTTGTGTTAGAGAAAAAGGAACACCAGCTATTAGACCATCACCAATGTAACAAACTATTAATTATTGTACACGCGACAAGCAAAATGTGAGATGAAGAGAAGAACATCTCCAATGGAAATATGAATTTAGGAAATTGTGAGCCACATGCATAGTAGACAGAGAATGGAGGATAATTTTTATAAAATTTAAGAAATTAAATGAAGGATGTTAAGCACACCATCAAACGGTGATAAACTATAAAAAGTTAGGGAAGGTGTCTATCACACCCTCCACTTAATTTTATATAATTCATTTTTATTGGAGGATGTGTTCATTTATATTCATTCTTTTTTTATATGTCCTCTCTTTTAGACCCACAATTAATGCAAATCACATCTTTGCACATATGCTATTTTTTCCATTCTCATTTTGCTTATCAAATGTACATTCACATTATTACACTGAAGATGCACTTAAAATTATATTTCAAATGGTATAGTGTTTGGATCTAACATCACGACAAACCTAGGTCAATATGAGTAGTGCGTACATGGCAATGTGATGGCTCTTTTGGATATAATTCAATCCATCACTAAAGACATCAACCGCAAAAAATGAAAACGTTAAATACTACATTGTCAATAAAGGAAAGTTGAAGTCAAAAGTGCTGAACTGAAAAGAGGTTCATCGTAATTTTCTCTTATCCTGAACTTCACGTTGTTAGCCCCTTGAATTTTTAAAATTATGTTAATAGAATTGTGCTTTTATATAACCTTTTTTTTACCCGGTTACAATTAACCAGTCTTAAATTTTTTAGATGTTTATATTACACATTCTTTTTTCGAGTCAAAATATTATCTTTACTTTTACGTTAATTGAATATCGACTATACAAAAACTTTGAAATTTATTTTTAGGTTGAATTGCATGAGATCTACCTTCCAATTAAAACATAGCAACACAAACTTTTTAAAACAAAGCTTTTGATATAAGTTTAGCGAATTTTGATTAAAATTATGGATTCTATGAAATGTATGATTAAAATTAAAGTTTGATCAATGAAAAATTAAAGTTTTATTAAATAAATACAATTTTTTTTTATTTAATTTTCACATGTTGAATAAATAAATAGAAAAGATTGTTAACTCATCTAACATTTTGCAATAAAAAAATTACTTCTTCTATTTTTTTTTCTAATTTTTTGCTAATAAAAGGATAAATTACCAATCATCTCTTTCTCTAAAAAAGTTATTACGTTGCTTCTTCACAAACGAAATGTTAAATAAATCATTAAACTACTCAAAAATTCCGCAACAAAGGTGAAAAGTGAAGGATACGAGTGTTAAGATTTGAAAGTTAATGACCTACTTACATAATATTCATAGATAAAGTACCTTCTTTTGCAATTGTTTGAAAAGTAGAATATTTAAAAAGGAAAAAGAAAGCAAGCCAAACAGAGGCAAAATGTAAATAAACAAAAGCATATTTTCCAACTGCACTCGGAGACTGTACAATTTAATTTATCCTCTCCTCCGTCGATCTAGCAAAACGATCTCTCTCTCTCTCATTTCGCTTACTCACAGATCTGATAACCACTGCCGCCAGATCGGAAGTTGCGAACCGCCGCCGCCGCCGCCGCCATGGAGGAGGCCTTAGAGTTGGCGCGTGCGAAGGACACTAAGGAGAGAATGGCGGGCGTAGAGAGACTCCACCAACTTCTAGAAGCTTCTAGAAAGACTCTGTCGTCATCGGAGGTGACGTCGCTCGTCGATGTATGCCTGGATCTCTTGAAAGACAACAACTTTCGGGTGTCGCAAGGCGCGTTGCAGGCACTAGCTTCGGCCGCTGTCTTATCAGGGGAACACTTGAAGCTCCATTTCAATGCGCTGGTCCCCGCTGTGGTCGAGAGGTTAGGCGATGGAAAGCAGCCTGTGAGGGATGCTGCCAGACGGCTCTTACTTACTCTCATGGAGGTACAATGATTGCTAATGAACTTGCCCTCCCACGCACTTACTCAGCACCCCTACTCAATTGGTTGATTTTTCTTTTATCACTCGCAATTATATTTAGTGTGATAAGTGTTTTATTCAAAATTGGTTGAATTTGATAGCTGAATGAAATTGTGGTCGGTGAAGTTAGAAAATTGGTGATAATAGTTAGATGTCTGTTGCTGAATTTAACTTTGTTTAATTATGGAACAAAAGAAACAGTTTAAGATGATCAAAGTTGAATTGGAATTGCTGATTTTCAGTAGTTTAGGACGTATTGAGAATCACTTTGAGGCTTGTTTTAAGGGAAAAATAAATAAATAAATGAATTTCGTTTTGAACATTAGAAAAGCAATTACACATGTCAAGAGTTTTCCAGCCTCTTGCAATGCCACAATATGTTGCCTGGAAATGTCCTTATTTTTTCTTGCGTGTATATTCTGAAGATCTTAAAACTTCAGCACTTCTCAGAAATAGTATGATTTTTATGGACGTAATAAGCACTTACCTGGCTGTGACACATGAGGTAAATGCCTAGCAGAGTTTCTCCTATGGTCGTTTATGCTGTCTATATGCAAATTTCTTGTTCTTAATTTTCTTTACGTTGAATGCTGATAGCTCTCAATTGTGTGTGATTAGCTGTATACCTTACCTGCTTGTGAGCAACGGTAAATCAAGGAATAATCTTATGCTGCTCATAGCTGAATTTTGCCTCCTGCCTCCCTATTTTACAATTGTAAATATCATTAACAAGAAGGAAGTGTTGGCACTGAAACTGCTCTGATATCTGTACTGAAGTCTAGGATACACATAATAAACCAATTATAGGGGTCACAATTTATCATGTGTGTTGCAACATCTGAAAGCAAAATGTTTAGCTTTGTCTTTTCTAACTCTTCTGTTGATGGTTAATTTTGCTACAGGTTTCTTTACCGACAATCATTGTTGAAAGAGCAGGATCTTATGCTTGGGGACACAAAAGCTGGAGAGTTCGAGAAGAATTTGCACGTACTGTCACATCAGCAATTGGTCTCTTTGCATCAACGGAACTACCTCTTCAACGTGCTATTCTTCCGCCAGTATGTTGATTTCATATATTTTGTAGGACGTGCCACTATATGTTATTGATAATTTTGAATTTAAGAGAAGAAAGATTTCACAAGCTTATATTTTTATTCCTGGGTATCAGATTTTGCAGATGTTGCAGGATCATAATCCTTGTGTGAGGGAGGCCGCTATTTCATGTATTGAGGTTAGTATAATTCATGATTAAGTATTAACATGTTTTTTCGCCATAGTAATAGCAATAGAAGTCATTCTATAAGTATACTAATAATAAGAATAGTTGTAGTTACATTATTAATGTCGGGTCATCATGATCATTCTCTCACTCTCTCACCCTCACATGCACAAACAAGTAGAGAACCTCTACTTCCATCTCATTTGGAGTGTTGAACCACACCATGTAAAAGGTTAAGATATTAGTGAGATGATGATTTCATCTCAACACATCCCCTTACACGTAGGCTGATTCACTTTTATTATCAAAGGTTTAATGTATGCATAATTTTTTTTATAAATGGGAACCGAATTTAATCATGGGCCACACTACCATGTTAAACACCATCTAGAAGGTTAGATTGATAGAGGGGACAATTTCATTTATTTAAATTGTCTTCAATGCGTGTGTTGATTTCTATTATCAAAGGTCTAATACATGCATTTTTTTTTTATAAATGGATGGCGGGAGGACTTGAACCCAGTATATTTATTGATTTTAATACTATGTTGAACTATCTCATCTAAAATGTTAAGCCATTAAAGAACGAACAGTTTCATTTGTTTAAATTTCTTCATCATAGAGAAATAGGTTCATTATCATTTTTGATGCATTGTCTTTCCACACATTCGAAATTATACCATCACGTGTATACTTCAATGGTCTATTAATTCAAAAAACAAGAAAATTGATACTATGCTACTAGCATGGAAGCTTCTCGTTGTTCGAGTTGTGCTTGATACTCTAGGTTTAAAAGTTTAAGCGGTTAAAGAGGCCACATGTATATTGTTTAAATATTGCCTTCAACAACACCTTAATTTTTTTTCTCACTATTGTTGTAAGTTGGCTTAGTAAAAGATAATTAAATTGGAATTTGGTCTCAGTATTATGATGCTTGATCCAGATACAACTCCTAAATAAGAGTCAAGATGTTGAGACTGTGAAAGTACTAATACATGTGATTGTGCAGTGTTACAAATGTTAGTGAATTTCATATAAATATATAAATTAGAAACCTCCTTCACTTTAGAAAAATGCAAACCAAACCAACGGTTGTATTGAGTTGGAGGTGTTTATAAAGGAGGCTGATATATATGGTGAAGCTTATCTAGCTGTCTTTAGAAGAAACATGTTATTGTGAGCTGCATGCGGATCGAGTATTTTTTTTTTTAAAACTCAGGTTAAGAAAGGATATGTCATATGTGCTAAAGTGTTGTACTAGATGAGCATTTCTATGTTTTGTTCCTTGCTGACATGATGGTCAAGTGATGATATATCTTATCTTTTTGAGAAGAAACGTAAATTCATTAGTTATAGAAGCATAACTTCATCATTTAAGAGGACATGAATCCTCTAATCTTCGAACAAAATAAAGTTGAGTCGAGAATTTGATACATTTTTTCCTATTGTATAATTGAGGAGAAAACCTTAAAACTCTTTACTCGTATAAATCCTTAAGGATGGTAAAAATTTAGATTTGTCTCACAACTCAGAATAGTTCTTGTTTGTTTCAAGTATCTTATTTTTTCTTTATATTCATATCCCGCAAAAAATAGCTGAAACTATCAATTTCCACCTGATCATACATTCATACTCTTTTACTTGACAAAGCCATTTATTTTTCCAATGAGGAATCACCTGCTTAGAAAGACTAAACCGAAACTCAATTCCTGAAGGATTCGAAAACGAAACCATTGCATGACATCACAATGTGAAAATATGTGAGTTGTACTTTTTGAATCCTTTCTACGCATCATGCGCCATGAAGGGGAGATGGAGAAAAGGGCATTTCTTTGGAGCCATTTTATGATTATCAATTTTCATTCCCTTTCCGTTTAGGAAGAGGATAGTGCAAATGAATGAGGGTTCTGGGAAGGATTAAGATTTTTTCTTTGATCAAATGACTAAGGAAATTGAAGTAGAGGGAAAAAAGCTTCTTTCTGGATAAAAACCTTTCTAACTCGATTACCGAGCAATCGGACGACTCTTCAATAACCCAAGTGAAGCACAGAAATGCTCTCAACTCCGGCGTATGGGGGTTGGACTCATGTCGGATAACAAGATGCTTTCGATATGTCATCGGTACGTGTCCTGGTACGCCAAGTGTACTTTGTTTTTTGGGACTTTCGACAATCGAAAAGGATGAAAAAATAAAAATGCAAGGAAGAACTAACCCTACCATGCCGATTTAGCTGAGTTTTGGTGTCTCTAACTCCAAAGTTTCATGGGCTCTGGGAAATTTTCGTTGTGGTAACTTGATGGCGCTGTATGGGTGGCCAAAATTCTGTGGCGGAAAACTATTTTGTGGAAGATGAGAGCATCTTCAATCGTGGTGTAAAATAGATTTAAAGTGTGATTTAGATCTTCGAAGTGGTTGAAAACCTCTCCAATGGAGAGTTGCGAAAGAAATGCAAATTGCATTTTTTGGAAGAAAATGTAAAAAAAAATGTGAATTTACATCTTTTTTACATCTACAAGAAACAAAAATGGATTTAGATTTTTCTACTGGAGCAATTTGAATTTAGACCTCGATGTAAATGAGGATGCAAAAGTAGTTTTAAAGTTATCAATTTATACCCAATTTTACACCATCAGATGCTCCGCGAGTCATATTTTCAATTTTAAGGTTTTGGTAATTGGATCAAATTTTTAAAAATTGGCCTTATCATTTTTAAAGTGGATCAGTTCTTTTAAGGTGGATCAAATCATTTTAAAGTGGGTTTGCATTTTATTTAATGATACAAATATTGCATGTTAAGTCAAATATTTACTAATTCGAAGTAGTGAACAGCTATTTTAACAACTAAGTTATTATTTTACCCAGGCTTATTAGTACAAAATGTTCATACTTTTAAATTTTTACATTTTCACCTCTATTTTTATGTTTTATTGCGGAAAACATTATTTTCATCCATTTTTTCAATTAAAAATTGTAAAATGACAAATATATAGTAAAACAAAAAGAATATAAAAGAAGAAAAATAAAAAACAAATTGCAATCATATTTCCATTTTTTTTAAAAAAAAGTACAAATAAATCCTAAATAAATTAAATTAAAAAATTAAAAAAGAAAAGAAAAATCATCTAGTTCTTTCTACCCCTTCGTCACCGGAGCAAAGGCATGGAGAAGGCGAAAATGCAGGTAATTTATTGAAAAGGAAGGATTGTGATGGGAAAAATGATAATTTTGATGAATTGGATTTGTTTTCATACTCCCAGTTTTTTCAAAAAAGTACAAATAAATCCCAAATAAATTAATTTAAAAAATAAAAAAAGAAAAGAAAAATAATCTAGTTCTTTCCACTCCTCCGTCTCCCACCCCCACCACAAAACGAAATCAGAAAATAGAACCCCCTGGGACACCGGAGCAAAGGCATGGAGAAGGCGAAAATGTAGGTAATTTATTGAAAAGGAAGGATTGTGAGGGGAAAAGTGATAATTTGATGAATTGGATTTGTTTACATTGCATAAAATGAAATGGGAAATGTTGAAAAAGGATTTTTTCATGCAAGCATTGGTGAAATTAATCGCATGTGATTATCACAAGGGGTAATATTGTGGTTGTGGAATTTTCGAATGAGGTCTTCAGACTCTATCACCCTATCAGATGCCTGATTTTGTGTGCATCCACTTGTTGTCAATTTCTAGAGAGAAGATTACGATTGTGATGCTTAATGACCTTGGGAATTGGCTGACATTTGGGTCTCCAAAGCTTGGGCAGCTGCTTGTTTGGGAGTGGAAATCCGAGTCATATATTGAAGTAGCAGGGGCATTATTTTGATATACTTAGGACATTGAGGGAGATGAGGAAGAGGAGTGTGGTCGGGGGGTTTGAGTTTATGCCTTCGCCACCACCGACTTATTATAAGTATTTGAAGAGCCGAGTTGGGGATGTCATGACTGATAAGCAGATTAAGGGTTGCGAGGGAGACGGGGAAAGAAAAAGATGATTTTTCTTTTCTTTTTTGATTTTTTAATTCAATTTATTTGGGATTTATTTGTAATTTTTTGAAAAAATTGAGAGTATGATTGCAATTTGTTTGCTTTTNGATTGTGATGGGAAAAATGATAATTTTGATGAATTGGATTTGTTTTCATACTCCCAGTTTTTTCAAAAAAGTACAAATAAATCCCAAATAAATTAATTTAAAAAATAAAAAAAGAAAAGAAAAATAATCTAGTTCTTTCCACTCCTCCGTCTCCCACCCCCACCACAAAACGAAATCAGAAAATAGAACCCCCTGGGACACCGGAGCAAAGGCATGGAGAAGGCGAAAATGTAGGTAATTTATTGAAAAGGAAGGATTGTGAGGGGAAAAGTGATAATTTGATGAATTGGATTTGTTTACATTGCATAAAATGAAATGGGAAATGTTGAAAAAGGATTTTTTCATGCAAGCATTGGTGAAATTAATCGCATGTGATTATCACAAGGGGTAATATTGTGGTTGTGGAATTTTCGAATGAGGTCTTCAGACTCTATCACCCTATCAGATGCCTGATTTTGTGTGCATCCACTTGTTGTCAATTTCTAGAGAGAAGATTACGATTGTGATGCTTAATGACCTTGGGAATTGGCTGACATTTGGGTCTCCAAAGCTTGGGCAGCTGCTTGTTTGGGAGTGGAAATCCGAGTCATATATTGAAGTAGCAGGGGCATTATTTTGATATACTTAGGACATTGAGGGAGATGAGGAAGAGGAGTGTGGTCGGGGGGTTTGAGTTTATGCCTTCGCCACCACCGACTTATTATAAGTATTTGAAGAGCCGAGTTGGGGATGTCATGACTGATAAGCAGATTAAGGGTTGCGAGGGAGACGGGGAAAGAAAAAGATGATTTTTCTTTTCTTTTTTGATTTTTTAATTCAATTTATTTGGGATTTATTTGTAATTTTTTGAAAAAATTGAGAGTATGATTGCAATTTGTTTGCTTTTTTTTTTTTAAATTTAAATAGGGGAGTATGTTTGTCATTTTACAATTTTTAATTGAGAAAATTGGATAAAAATTGACGTGAAGGACGTTTTCCATAGGGAAATGTGGAAATAGAGGTGAAAATGCAAAAAATTGAAACGTAGAGACGTTTTGCACACTAAAGGCATACGTAGGGATGTTTTGTATCAATAAGCATTTTACCCATGTTTTGAAATGGAAACTTACACAAGAAGCAAACCCATTTCTTTTAAAGAAAGCTTTAGGCTCCAATTTAGGGGAAGACTTTGCTTGCTCAAACCCTTTGATTTTTTTTCTTTTTGACATAAAAAATAAATAAAATAAATTACAAAATTTAAAAAAAATTATTTTAATAAACGTGTCGGATACTTTTTTGAAAAATCGCGTGTTGTCGTGTCTGACACGATGGTGAATCAGCTATCGTATTGAAGAATGATTAGCTGGAAAAGGATTGTGAGGGCTCTAACTTCCATAACCTTTTGTAGTTTCTAGAACGTGTTAGGTAGCTTTCTAAAGAATATTCAATAGGAGGTAAACTACCAAACAATTTTATGCTATTTCCCAGGTAATTTATGTCATTATTTGAAGATGGTACATTGCTGGTATTGTCTAGAGAAATGCTGAAGAATGGTGCACATGCCCATGTTAGTATACTTCGCAGACAAGAAACTGGACTGCATTTGAAGGAGTTTAATCTCCAGGGAAGTTAAAGACTATGCAATTACTTAATCTCATGGATGGTTGAGATGCTGTCAAAGAAATATGCATGAGATGAATGTACAGGAAAGAAGGATGGAAGTTTAGTTCTAGAGATGTATTTTGAATTGACAAGATGAGGTTACCTTTTAACAAGCACAAGATTTGGGTTGGTAAAGAAGTAGCTTATTCTTCATATAATTCAGAACCTGCTTAAATTTTGGTTGACTTTTCCCTGATTTAGCATGCTTTCAGCTAAAAGGTTATGTCAATTGAGTGATCATGTCATAATTCAAACAATTTTGGTCAATCGACGGGAACACTCAAAATTCATTGGGTTTGGATCGGTTGTCAGCTTGGATCAACTTTTGCATACAAGTATATATAGTTTTTATGTGCTGCAATATATGTTCCATGGACTTCTTATTCTGAGAATCTTGGTGGAGCTAGTTATTTACATTTTGTGTGTTTATGCTGCTGCTGAAGTGCTTAAGCATTTATCCTTGGTAGATTGGCACATCATCAGTATCTTAAGAATTGCTTCACCTGTCTTTCTCTGACAATCTGGTTTCCTTTCTCCAGGAGATGTATACTCAGGCTGGGCCCCAGTTCCGTGAGGAACTGCAGCGACATCAGCTTCCCACATCAATGGTAATATTGGGATTAGAGATTATATTACTTATAAATTTAAGTATTTCTCATTCATGTGTGTCAGACTGAGTTTTTGATTTGTTTTTTGTTTTTTTATATGTCCAATTTAATATATAGTTACAGTTGATACTGCTTGTTTATGCAATTCAAGTGCTTCCTGATTCACATGGGGATATTGAGTTTATGATTTGTTAAGCTAGTGTTATTCGTGCAGTTCATGTGTAATGTATTAGGAGAACTTTAACTTTGGTCAAGGCTTATTACTCAGTAGTTTTCTGATATAATGATGCAATGCAGTTAAGAGATATAAATGCCAGATTGGAGAAAATTGAGCCAAAAGTTCGCTTGTCAGAGGCAAATGTGAGTAACTATGCAGCCAGTGAGACTAAGCCAACAAGTCTTAATCCAAAAAAGAGCAGCCCTAAGGCCAAAAGCTCCACGCGCGAGGTATCTCTCTTCGGAGGTCAGTACTTGTGCTGGATACTATAGATCTCTTTATTATTATCTGTTCGAGGTTAATCTTAGTTAAGATCCTTATCTGACGAGATAACCTTTTTAGCATATACTGGTTGTCCCACATCTTGTAGCTCATTTTATCCATTCAATGAGTTGTGCAGCGTGAAAATTTCTAAAAATAATCTTTTACTGGTGAGGTTGTTAACTTAAGTAGCATTTTACTGGTGACATTGCAAAATGTACTCCCTAAGTTTAGAATTGATGGATTAAACTGATATTCTGGAACCATGTATTTTTAAACTTAAAGAAAAATGATGTTCTTTTAGCATCGTGCTCTACTGACTTCTTGTGCTCTTCCAATTATGAGCAGGAGATGGTGATACAACAGAGAAATCCGTTGAGCCGATTAAAGTGTATTCCGAGAAGGAGCTTATCAGGGAGTTTGAAAAGATTGCGTCCACCTTTGTTCCAGATAAAGATTGGTCTATCCGTATTGAGGCCATGCAGAGAGTGGAAGGCCTTGTTATTGGAGGTCTGTAGTCCACCTCACTACACAACTAACAGCCTCTCTGTTCTCCTCTGTGAACATGATGTGCTAATTGCTTGCATCTCTTATTTTTTGAATTTCTTATGTCATGATATTGCAATGGACTTTATATTGTTGTTGGGTTCTGTAGACATATATGAATTGAGCTGAATATATAGATTGGACAGACGAGGGGCAGAAAAAAATCTGATGAATCGACATATTGTGCATTTAAGCACACAAAAAATGCACTCACCTACCTTACCCTCCCAAAACCCATAAAAGGAAAACAAAAGTTTAAAATTTGACGTCAAGAAGTGGTTGCCTTGTTGCTTGGAAGTTTTGGATAAACACTTTAACGGCCCAAGTGATAGGTATGTATTATTAATTGTTAAAGGTGCTCTGAAGACCCAAATTATAGAAAATTTTATGCGTCTCTCCCATGCATTGTGTCTGTTTCCAAAATTCTAGGATTTTACTAAGATTATCTAATGATTTATGTCAACTCGAAAAAGGGCCTAGTTTATTTTACAGTGTAAATTTTGACATATATTTGTGGTCGTTCTTGTGATAGGTGTGCGAATATATTTATCATTTCCCATTGCAACTTATCAGGTGCAGTTGATTATCCCTGTTTCCGTGGACTTCTTAAGCAACTGGTTGGCCCATTGAGCACCCAACTATCAGATCGGAGATCTAGCATAGTGAAGCAGGTATTCAACACAAGTTTGCTCGTAACTGTAGCTTTTTTCTGACTTTTCTTATGATCAAGTTGCATAGCCTTAGTTACATTGGCAAGAGAACTAGGAGTTTTTCATAATATGTTATGATTTTCCAAAGGATTATCTTTACAGTATCCAATTGCACTGGTTATTTCATTTCCTGGTGAATTCTCTTCTCAAATGTTAACAGAGAGTTTCATATGCATCTTTATACACATAAACGTTCTGTTGTTTGCTAGTTTATGGGCAGTCTGTAATCCCTTTCAGCTCTGACATGTTATTGATAAGGCAATAATAGTTTGTTTGGGTTACGTATTTTTATTATTGCATTATTTATATATTGAAGATAATTGTGCTCACTGTTTTATATTTATGTAGTTGCTAAAATATTTTTTTTGGTGTTGTTCCTTGTTCATTTTGTTAGGCCTGCCATTTGTTGTGCTTCTTATCAAAAGAGCTCTTGGGAGACTTTGAGTCATGTGCTGAGATGTTTATTCCAGTGAGAATAGTTTCCCTATCTAATTACTAATCTGATATATTTTACCTGTTCCTCACACGGTGCTTTTAAATTTAGGTCCTTTTCAAGCTTGTTGTGATAACAGTACTTGTAATTGCAGAATCTGCTGATAACTGCATAAAAACTGTAATGTCTTATGTCTTGCTTGGTTAGCTTGTCTCTTTTCTCCATTTTATACTTCCTCCAATCACATGTGGCCTAAATTTGTTTTCCAGATGTTACGCAATTGCAAAGTTTCCCGCGCACTTCCTCGTATAGTTGACAGTGCGAAGAATGACCGCAATGCTGTACTTCGTGCCAGGTATGATTCCTTTTGTAGTACAAGTAACCAGGCCTACAGGCCATGCACTCTTATATCTAATAAATTTTAATTTCCTTTTTCCCACATCAGATGTTGTGAGTATGCACTTCTGATACTTGAGTATTGGGCTGATGCACCTGAAATACAGCGATCTGCTGACCTCTATGAAGACCTTATTAGATGCTGTGTTGCAGATGCGATGAGTGAGGTACATATTGTTTGTACATGGAATCCTCTTTTTTTTTTCCAGTGGCAGAGGTTAACTTTGTATATAACAATTTTCCTTTCTGTAATGTAGATATTTGGGCAACATTTTTCTTTTTGATTTTCTTTGAAGTACTATGCACATTTTGTAGTTTCTTTCTTTCCCTTTAATCCGTAGCAGTGTCCGTAACTTAACTCATTGAGCTCAACAGGTACGCTCTACCGCAAGGACTTGTTATAGGATGTTCACAAAGACCTGGCCTGAGCGTTCTCGACGCTTGTTTTTGTTGTTTGATCCTGTCGTTCAAAGGGTACATGCTTTCCTATCTTAAGCTTTCACCTTGCACCCTTCAATAACTGTTTAAAACTTTGAATTAAGGTCGCATTATTTACACAGGTAATAAACGATGAGGATGGAGGTATGCATAGAAGACATGCTTCTCCTTCTGTTCGTGAGAGGAATTCGCACACATCGCTTGCATCTCAAACTGCACCTTCAAATATACCAGGTTATGGGACTTCTGCGATAGTTGCAATGGACAGAAGTGCAAGTATACCCTCGGGGACATCTCTTTCCTCTGGACTACTTTTATCACAGGCAAAGTCTGTAGGTAAACCCACAGAGCGTAGCCTGGAAAGCGTTCTGCATGCGAGTAAACAAAAGGTCACTGCTATAGAAAGTATGCTGAGAGGTTTGGATATATCTGAAAAAAGCCGATCCTCCAGTTTGGACCTGGGTAGTTATTTCCTTTTCTGATAATTTCTTTCATAACAATTGCTCTTCCTCCGCTTTCATAGTAATTGTTAGATTCCATCCTTGAGATATTGTCTTCAAACTGGATGATGCTTTTCATCTTGAATCTTTTGTGAATGATTTAACTTTTTTTATTGACCCTAGTGCAGGAGTTGAGCCACCATCATCTCGTGATCCACCATTTCCTCTTGCTGTTCCAGCCTCAAACACTCTTACAAATCCTTTAGTTGTGGATTCTATGTCTGGAATATCTAAAGGTGATAATCACAATAGAGGCTTGATTTTGTCTGATATCATCACCCAGATTCAGACATCTAAAGATTTAGGTAAATTATCGTATCAAAATGTTGGGAGTGAACCTCTATCAGGACATTCTTCCTACTCAACCAAGAGAGCTTCTGAAAAGCTGCAGGAAAGAGGTTTGATTGAAGGAAATGCTGACGTTAGGGAAGCAAGGCGATATATGAACTCCCATGTTGATAGGCAATACTTTGACACACCTTACAGGGATTCGCAGAATGGCATACCAAATTTTCAACGACCACTGCTAAGGAAGAATGCTGCTGGGCGAATGTCTTCAGGCAGGAGAAGGAGCTTTGATGATAGTCAGTTCTCACTGGGAGATGTATCAAGTTATGCAGATGTACCAGCTTCTCTTAATGAGGCACTGAGTGAGGGACTCAATTCTAGTTCAGATTGGAGTGCCCGTGTTGCTGCGTTTAATTATGTGCGATCTATGCTTCAGCAAGGCCCGAGAGGTATTCAAGAAATTATGCAGAGTTTCGAGAAGGTCATGAAATTGTTTTTCCAGCATTTAGATGATCCCCATCATAAAGTTGCACAAGCTGCTCTTTCAACTCTTGCAGATCTAATCCCAGCATGCAGAAAACCCTTTGAAAGTTACATGGAGAGGATCCTGCCCCATGTATTCTCTCGGTTAATTGATCCCAAGGAATTAGTAAGACAACCTTGCTCAACTACATTGGATATTGTTAGCAAAACATATGGTACAGTTGCTAACAGTGGTATCTTGAAGTTATGGCTTGCCAAGCTGACACCAATGGTCCATGATAAAAATACAAAACTGAAGGAAGCTTCGATAACGTGTATCATATCTGTTTATACCCATTTTGATTCAATAGCTGTATTGAACTTTATTCTTAGCTTATCTGTTGAGGAACAAAATTCATTGAGAAGAGCCCTCAAGCAATATACTCCTCGTATAGAAGTAGACCTGATGAACTTTCTGCAGAACAAGAAAGAGAGACGTGGTAAGTCGTCATATGATCCGTTTGATGTGGTTGGAACATCTTCTGAAGAGGGTTATATTGGAGCATCAAAGAAGAGTCAGTTATTTGGAAGGTATTCTGCTGGTTCTGTTGATAGTGATGGTGGTAGAAAGTGGACTAATCTTACTAGTTCTGTTGATAGTGATGGTGGTAGGAAGTGGAGTTCTCTTAAAGATGCATCCCATATTACAGGCTTTATTAGTCACGTAAAATCTGATGAAGCTCAGGAGCACTTAAATCATAAACTAGAGACCAATTCCAACCCTGATATTCGTACATCTGATTCTAAAAATCTGAAATATGCAAGTAATTCCGTCACCGATAAGATTGGATCTTGGACTAGTGGGTTAGAAAGTATGGATTGCCCTGCAAGTGCTGAGGTTTCTTCAACACCACATTTGGACATAAATGAATTTGTTGGATCTGATCATCAACAGACCATTGCAGACTTTAGGGTTGAGAATGAGCTTTCATCTGAACTGGCACTTAATCATTCTGAGCTTTCTGCTTTGAACATAAACTCTGAACAACAAGAAGGGCTAAGCATTCCGCAGATTCTTCATTTGGTGAGTTTTGTGCTCTGTGTGCATTATATAAATGATCTCATTTTCAAACTGTCATTCTACTCACCTCATCATTTTAACACGTAAAAGTTTCATTTCTTAATTTTATAAGAGTTTGAAGATCACAATTTGAGTATGCTTTTCTCTGTCCCTTTATCATTTTCCCTCTCCGACTTTTGGGTAGATTTGCAATGGGAATGGCGAAAGCCCTGCAGCAAATAAGCGTGGTGCACTTCAGCAGCTAGTGGAGGCTTCAGTGTGTAATGATCAGTCTATTTGGAGTAAGGTATGTTTGGTTCTTAAATTTTGTTTTCTGTGTGTAATGGAGTTAAAAAGAAACACAGATCAGAACAGATTCTAAACTGCAGAAATCATTATTAACTGTTAAGTTTTGCAGTTTAAACGTGTTCTTGTTTGTAGTACTTTTTTTTTTTTATTTTGAATTTGTCTATGCTTTCTAAATTTTATTGTACTTTCAAGAAGTAATTTTATGGTAGTCTAGGTAGAAAATCATAAAAAGATGAATATAGTAGGCTGGATATTCAAATTGTAACAATTTTTATGCTTAAAATTTCTCCTCTTACGGTGTTTTTAAGTCTACAGAGTTTATTTCTTCCTCGTGCTTAACACACTTCCTTGATGTGAATTTAATGACCTTCCTTGATGTAAATTTAATGGCTGTTTACTCTGCAATGTAAAGAACATTAGGCGAGGGATAAAATCAATCAATAATATGGTACACATATAGTGTTTGAGATTATAAAGCTGAACTCTGACATTTGTCTAGATCTTGAGGAAAGAATATGTGATGGAGTGGATGAAGATGGTGCCTTGGACCATAGCTATCTATATGGCACAGGAGAAATTAACTGGAATATTTGATCAACTTTTTACATGTTACGATTTCAACAAAATGAAAGATCTTTGGCATTACGGTTGAAAAATTATAATTTGTCCACTATAATTGCTGTTCTTAATTGTTAGAAATAACGACATTTGTATAAAATAGTACATAGTTTTACTCCATGGAAATTTAATTATTATAAAAAGTGCTGGGGGTCCTGTAATTCATATTGCACCAGTTTTGTGAAACTTGATGCTGGCAATTTTATTCCCAGTGTATTTATTCTTCTTTAGTGATAGACTCCTCGAAAAGAAGCAATAACACCTTCCTTTCTAGTGCTTAAATTATATTGTTTCCTGTTCAATTTTGTAGCATATACAACGAGCGAAGACAGTATACAAATGTTTATAATTCTTTTCGTATCTTGCAGTACTTTAACCAGATCTTGACAGCTGTACTTGAAGTGTTGGATGATTCTGATTCATCAATCAGGGAACTGACTTTATCATTAATCGTAGAGATGCTGAAAAATCAGGTCCGTTGTCTATATTCTCGATGGTTGTATACCAGAGTTTCCCAAATGTCTTCCTCTTCTTCGTTTCCATCTTCATGACTTATCTGTAATATTTGCAGAAAGATGCATTAGAGGATTCTGTTGAGATAGTGATTGAAAAACTGCTTCATGTGACAAAAGACGGGGTTCCAAAAGTAAACTCTCTGCTAAAACTATCCTAGTTCTTATTTGGTAATTTTGTCCATGACTTGAGGTATTAACTTTCTAATTCAGGTTTCAGGCATAGCAGAGCATTGCTTGACTATGGTGTTGTCACAATATGATCCATTCAGATGTTTAAGCGTAAGTGCTACTTTTTATAATTTACTTCTAAGATCCCTTAAGCTGATTTTTTTCTTTTTTGTTTCCAATGGTCTGATCATATGCCTTGTGCATTGCAGGTTATTGTTCCTTTATTGGTTACTGAAGATGAGAGAACTCTTGTCACTTGCATAAACTGTCTGACAAAGGTACTACTTATGAACTTAATTCCTTATGAGATGATACAACTATTGCAGACTGTTTTCTTCTCCTCTCTTGGTTGAGAATGTTCCAATTTTTTTTGTTTTTTTGTTATTGTACCTTGTGGATCGGTGATACCCCACGGTTTTGTAGCACAAAGCTGGTTGAATATTTCTTCTTCTTTTTCCCTTGTCCGTTTTGTATTCAGTAAAACTGGAGGCTATGCTGATTTTAAATGCTGAACCATATCTGTTGTACTAGGAAAGTCATGTTGGGTTCTTTCAGACATAATATCATTTTTCGTTAATCTCAAGTTTCCTTTTCATTATAGTACATGGTCATTTCTGTGACTTCGCTGTCGTCATCGTTATTCTTAACAAATTTGCTACATTTAAAAATTATTTTGCTAGAAAATTATTTTGCTAGCTGCATTTTTAACCAAAATACTTTTTGTCGACATTAGTTGTGACGTTGATAGTGATGCTACTTTTTTCCTGTCTACAGCTTGTGGGTAGGCTCTCGCGTGAGGAACTGATGGGTCAGTTACCATCATTTTTGCCTGCTCTTTTTGATGCATTTGGGAACCAGAGTGCAGATGTTCGAAAGGTAATAGTTATAGATAAATAATATCCTTGATTCTTTGTTTTAGAGACAGGTTTTACTAGGATGTTTCTTACCAATTTGCAACTTTTTAAATTTTTTTTCCCCTCTTGAGGAAGCCTCTCTCTCCTCTCAGAACATACATGAGATCAAAGTGGACCCCAACTGCTTTTTTGCTTTGTGAAATTTATCTATGCTGCTTTGTGAAATTTATCTATCCTTACTCCTATTAAATTAGAATTTGATCTCCATTTCTCTGGGTTGCAGACTGTTGTTTTCTGTCTGGTTGACATCTATATCATGCTTGGGAAAGCATTTTTACCGTACTTGGAGGGGCTAAACAGCACACAATTACGGTTGGTAACGATTTATGCAAACCGGATATCACAGGCCAGGACTGGGGCTCCAATTGACGCTACCGAATGATCAGCTGGCTTGGTTTTTGATGTATTTTTTAGTATTGGGTGTTAATTTTGGTCATTCATTCTTTGTGTATCATGTACATGTGTGCAATATCCTGTGAAGGGTGGGTTTTTAATTTTTAATTTTCCAGAAAATCATATATATTCCTATTATTCACTTGGTTTGGGGAAGAGTGCCTGGCTGAAGGAGACAAACTTGTGATGTTGTATGTTTTGTTGTGTGAATAATGAAGTTGTTACAATGGGATAATTCACTGCAATTTTCTGTGAAGTAAATTGGTTTCCAATGTTGGAAAATTTGGCCTGAGTCGATGCTTGTTTGGTACGTTAGATGGGAAGAAGGGTAATTGACAAACTTTTCATGTCTCTATAATCCTGTCTAAGCAGCATTTTCTAGTAGGGAGGCGTTTTAGTGTTAGAACTTCTACTACTGATTATACTATTTTTTACAAGCATCTGTTTGTGGAAATATTAATGGTTCTGAATTGTATTGTTGCAATGATTTTCATGTTGGTAGAAACTGTGAAGTAAGGCATAGTATGTAAATCAAGTTGTGAGAATACATTCATTATCAATAGTTTATATATATTCGTTCGTGCATTCTTGAAACTATTTGGATTGAGTATATATATATTGCTATTGCAGTGGAATCACTGATGCATCTGCCTTTGAATCCAATGCACGGGGTTGGGGCTGGGTGAATTGAGGAGATGAATATTTCTGGTCAATTGCCAGATTTTATTTTTATTTTTATTTTTAATGGAAATCCGTAGAGGTTCTTTTGGCGTGCATTTATTAAATGTTTGAGATCGTGTTGTACAGTTTTGATTTGGAATTTTGGATGCAAATTTTTACTTTTTAATTATTAAAGGTTAAAAGATCAATTTTGTCCTTTTAAAAATTGGTCAAATTATGATCAAATGTTGATATTTGATC
>CAIGRB010086186.1:101537-134131 GCA_903798255.1 Fraxinus quadrangulata | reverse complement strand
ATATATATATATATATATATATATTTATTTTTCTATGTAATTCTTATATTAATACGCTATACTAAATTTATTTGTATTGGACGGATGACAAAACTTTTTGATTTTAATTTTTAATTTGAGACTCAGTACTTTTAGTTTAATTCTTGTGTGTGATCCTATAAATAGGCATAATTACATTGTTTTAATGCTTGCGCATCATTAGGGCAATACATTGCTTATTTGTAGTGTTGAAAAACTCATGGTAAAAGAAAATTGTTTATGAAATACACGGACAATAAATATTAGGAATAATATTTATGACGTGTGAGATCGTTTGTAATAATCCTAAAATTCAATGCAAGAATTTAATTAATTATCACATGTTGAGTATTAAAATTAAGAATTGAGTGGAGTCAGAAATCCAATACGTTCGGAACATTTGATTTAAAACTAGTGTTTATTGCACTCGTAATTATAAAATGTAGACCGATACAAACCAATCATATTTTGTTATAATCATAAATTTAAATATATCAAATACACTAAAATTAAACTTTATTTCCTGTGAGACGATAACTTTCTCATCACAATTATTACTTGTACAACGAACCTGTATACTTGCGGGATTTCAGTGTAACACTTATATTGTTCAACTCTATTGAAATGTTACCAAATAGGATAAGCCCTTTTTAATTGTCATATGGTTAAATTATGGTGGTCTCTAAATTTATAAAAATGCTTGCTAATAGTACATAAACTTTAAAGCATGAATATCTAGTCCCTGAATTTTATAATTGTTAGAATTAGTGTGTGACACGAATTCTTTAATGAAAATAATTGAGATTTTTAATTAAAATGCACATTAATTAGAATTCTATTTGGAATGCCATCGTGAAATCCTATTCAAGTTTACTTGACGAATTTTAATTGAAATATTATTTGAAAGCCCATTGGAAGTAAGAATTTCTGTTGGACTTGAAGAAGACTTTGGAATGAAGAAAAATATCATTGGAAGAAGTTTGGGTTGGAGACGGGGTGCCTAGGCGTCGGCAACTGTAATTTTAACAGCAAGGTCGGTGCTCAAAGAGTGGTGCCACGACTCCACCTTTTCTACTCTCTTCGCTGTTTTGATCTTCTTTTTCGTTTTGGACTCCATTTTTTATATTCTACTTCATTTACAACTCTACTATGAGAGTTTTTATGTCTCATATTTATTTCTTATATATAGTTGGCTCTTCATTATGAATTAAAATGAGTTAGACAAATCATAAACATATAATTTTTCTATATTCTCTTTCAATATTATAATAAAATCTCAATTTCTCTACAAATTATGCGCAAACGTTAATTGACCTACTAAATTATTATTTTTTGGGTCTTGTTTAATCATCATATTCTGGTTTATCACTAGTTTTTGAAGGAGGCATCCGTGATTTTTCTAATTAACTGACCAACTACACCAAATGACCATATCGTTGGCCAAATCAATCTCCATGTTAGCTTGTGCGGGCAAAGAGCGATTATCACCATAAAAATATTTAAATTTAGTGATTAAATATTAACATTTTAAAGTCCAACGAAGTTTTGTGACGGCCGCTGCTATGGTTTACAAATCATGTGGACCGCATATTCCCATTCGGTATAGATCATAGTCTACCACACCTAATGTTCAGTTCTAAATGTTAAACAATTCAAAAAAATAAAGAAAAAGAAGAAGATGTTAGGATTTTATTGATACTGTATAATGAATTGAATACAAAAAGATAATTTAACCTAAATACAAAAAAATTATATATAAGTTAAATAAAGGAAACTAAAAAGACTATTCTACCCTTAATAAATAATAAACAAAATAACTCTATTTCTTAACACTAAATAGTTGTAACATAGTTATTTTTGCATCATTGGGGGACTTCCTAACAACTTAGTTGAAGTTTTTTTTTTTTCATATTGATGCATATATTGGGAAAACATTTAGGGGTTTTTAATAAAATTGAACAAAATATTATTAATTTTCCAACCACATATTTCTGCATATTTACATTAGTCCCAAATCGCAATGTAAGTCTGAATACATCTGAATAATATTTGTCTTAACCAAATGCCTTTAGGGTGGTCCATTCCTGCCGGCTTGCACATTAGTTGTTGTCATTACTCTGTTATTTTCTCAAGTATTTTACTCGTGCAAAATTACTCAATCCAATTATAATTATTGAAAGAAACAATAGAAGAAGAGACAGAAGAAGTGTCATTTCATGCAGTCGAGACATGATAAAAATGCACTTCATTTAATGGCCTTTAATTTTCTCGACCATACATTATATGAATATTGCTGAATGTACACTTAGTTTTACGATCCTCTCGGGGTGAGACTCATGATTTTTAAAATTGTTGGCTCCACCCTCTTGTGAGAGGTTTGTCATTCATATAAAAAATCTATAAAAAAGTATCTGGCACATGTTTCAATATAGAATCCCTTGGCTTTGGTTCACTGGAAATTTATTTTTTTGTTATAGTTATATTTTCTATTTTTTTCTCTAAAATTTTATATCCTATTGAATGATCTTGAGATATGACAGCGGCAAAGAAAGAACATTTTTTTATTTTTTTTAAATTTGAAATGAGGAAAAAGAATATACTACTTCCACTTTAATTATTTTGAAAAACAAGAGACTTTTATATTGTGTTCTTTCTTTCTTTTTTCTCATTTATCCCTTCTTGCAAATTAAACTTAAATTATTTAACATACCTTAAGTTTAATATTTCTTGGGTGTATAGATTAATAATTATAAGTGAAATGCTGCTCTTTGAGCCAGATCTCACGTTACTTCTCCTCATAGTTGAGGCGATATCATTCAATTTGCCTCGTTGAATATGGCCTCATGTTGATAACTTGGCTTTTTGAATAAGCCTCTTCATTAGTTTCTCTTATGCCTAGAGATAGCGTATTTCAAGACAACATGTGTGACTTGATTTGGTGATCAACGGTCCCCTGAATGAGGCAACTTGTTATTAGTTAGTGGTTTCAAAGACGAGACTCTCCATAGTGATGAGAGGCTTTTGTCACACGGGGTATTCCATTAAGGTCAATGGATGTGTACTCATAGGACAACATGATACTTTGCTAAGGTGGCAATCCGACATAGCTCCAACTCCAATGGTTCGATCATTTGAGTTTTTGGATATCATTTGAAAATGAATAGTTTAGCTTATTGTCTTACATGATTTATATTTTGCCTTGTAGGAAGATTCCATAATTTTGTTATAGAACAAACTTTGAGGGATGTTTCTGTAATATATGGTGGTTGCGCTCCGCCCCGTTGACACCTGGCAACGTTAGATCATGCCGCTGCTATATGTGGTTTGCAAATCATGCCGACCACAAATTGCACGTTAGGAAAACAATGAAGTCCTCTACCTTTAACACGTTAGCTATATCAATTGGATTTAGAGACTTCCTAAAAAGGAGGTTGGCTGAAACCTTTTTCATATTGAGATGATAAATTGGGAAACCAGTTATGAATTATTCAAAAATATTTTAGAAGATATTAACAATTTCAAAATCAATTGCATTAAAACGGTGCCATTTGTTTCTGCATATTCACATTAACTGTAATGTATTATTTTCGATTTTATATCGCAAGTGAATGGACCGCAAGTAATATAACGATGGGTAAAGTGATGAATCCAGGAAACTTAATTATTTATGTATTTCTTTTATTAACTACTAGTAGTAATCAAGAAACTCACGATCAATATTTGGTTTTGACTTTAGCTAATTATCTATGAAAATAAGCAATTAAAAATGAGCATGCAAATTCGTAGAATTAATCAAATCACAAAATGTAAAATAGATAAAATGTAAAATAGGATCTCGAATCTACAATTGTTAACCTACTTAACAACCCTCAATTACCCGTTTATAACTGATTCTTATTTGAAGTATATCGAATACCTATAATCAAAATGTAAAATAGATTTTGTAAATGGCTACAAACTATATCAATGGGAGGTAACCGCGCGCTATCTGTGTCAATTGTTGAAGTAAAATAGAGAGATTTTGAGTGGTAAACTTTGTTTGAAAATTATGCAATTTATTATCTTCTTACTGCTTGAGGTTAATAGTAATAAAATGTAGAGCTTCCAGTGTTCTTAAGGCTGCTCTTTATGCCTTAAAAGAAAAGCTGCTTGTGAAATAAAAAAATGGTTGACGGTTTCTTCACAAATAATACTTCAAGTACAAAGATATTTATATAAATTTTCTATATTTTATTTAGTGATTATTTATAATTTTCAAGATTTTATCTCGTTAAAAAAATTCATAATTAACCATGCATATACTGATATACACTCGTGACAATAATTTTGAGCAACTAGAAACAAAATCATATTTTCTTTTAATTGAGTTAAAAATTTTTTTTTCTCTTATTATATAGAAGTAAAACCTCATGCATATAAACAAGGGTTAATCCATTTGTACACGGGAGTTACACTCCCCTCACATGAGGGGAGGGCCCACGTTTAATAAAATAATCATGCCCCCCCCTATTGTGAGGGGGGCAGGTGGGGCCGTGTACATGAGGGTGTACATATAGCAAAACCCTATAAACAATATGGAAACAAAATTGAAAGGAAAAAAGAAAAAAAAAGAATAATATAATCTAATCATTTAAATTTAATAACAATTTTAAATATAGTATGAAGCAAAATGGTAAAATTGAAAATACATTATTATTTTTGGCTTATAGGGAGATTTCATTATAGAACAAACTTTGAGAAAACATTCTTTAATTTTTGTAAGTGAACTATAAATTGATTGCATAAAAGATCCATAACTTTTACTCGTTATTATATTTATGTTCCTAATTTTTCTCGTGACAGTACTATTTTCAACCTTTCATTAATTATCGCATTTTTTTCTTGATGACAAGTTTAAATAGACATACTGTCACCATATTTTTAAATAAGCAAAAAAAATAAAAATAAATAAATTGCGAATAAATATTCTTCCTTCATTTTAAAGCACACTAATACAATTTTTGGACTAAAATTATCATTAGAGATAATGTCCTAATTGATGGAAGGTTAAGGATAAAAATGCAATGAAAAGTTAGAAACGCGGGTGTGACAATAAATAAAGGTTAATGATTTCTTATGCATTTATTGTTTAGTGCATTTACAAAAGAATATAGTGCGAATATTATCACCATTTAAAAAGAAGTAAGATGTCTATTTAGCCCTATTTGATTCTCATTCTTTTCAAGGTCTTTTTTTTTTTTTTTTTTTTTAACAAAATCATTTTCAAACATACATTTACATAATAAATATTTTTGAGATAATTAGCACATAATGTCTTTACCTTTAACTATTATTATGTAAAACGTTCTTACTTTTCATTTCTTGACATTTACCCTTATTATTACATTTCATTGCGCAAAATGTCATTTTCATTCATTTTTTTCTCAATTAAAAGTCGTGACATGACGAATATACCATTTTATTTAAATAAATAAAAAATAAAAAAATAAAAAATTGCAACCATAGTCCAAATTTTTCTAAAAAACTACAAACAAGTCCCAAATAAATTATTGAAATGGTAATTAGCATATAACGTTCTTCCCTTTTACTATTATTATGAAAAATGTCTCTACATTTCATTTTTAAACACTTTTACCTTTAATTACACCTCTGATTGCACAAACCATCCTTTCTATATATTTCATTCAATTTCTCGATAAAAAGTTGGGAAATGATGAATATACTCTCATATCTAAATAAAACTTCCGAATATTCTTTTTATTTATTATTTTTGAAAATGAAATTGAACAAGCAGTATCCCAAAATTTATATTTTTCAAGTTCTTTGTAGGTTTTAACTGGTTCATAGGTGAAACTGTCCAACGGACAATTTTATTATAATATCAAAGACTCCCTTCACGTTTACTAACCTCACACATTTATAGTTTTGAGTATCACATACATTCACCGACCACTTCATGATCAGTATATTATCTAAAATGATACCTAAAATGTCATCGTGATTTTTTTTTTTTAATTTCTATTATTAATTCAATTGAATTTGTTCCCTTTAATAATTAATTAATACTTACAGACTTAGTGCATACATGATCATTGTCATTGTTGCTTCAGTGGTTTATTCACTTTAATGTAGTTTCTCATTTGATCTACTTTAATTGAATATCCATGTAATTGTCGGGGATGCACATTAATGAAGTCTATAATTGTACCAAAAGAATTACATAAATGAAGCTTATGATTAAGCAATCCTACATTTGGGTGGTGTTTATTTTTTTTAAAATCACATAATATGGGATAATAATTAACATGTTACAACATGATTTAATTAACACAGCCTTGTCATTGAGAAAAACTACAATTTCAAAACAGAATTATATACACTAGAAAAGGGTGTAAATTACAATTTCAAAAAGTTATATACAATGTAATCAGGAATAACACAGTGTAAGTTACAATCATTGTCAAAAAATTACATATGTTGTAATTTTCCAAAATTACATATACCTCAAAAAGTTAAAAAAAATGTAATTGTAGAATTTTTCTTTAAGCGCTAGTTAAAGTTATAATTTTGCACAATTTAACAAAAATCAATATTTTTCAATCTGTCCCGTATATATATCCATATTTGAGTAAATTCTCCATAAAGTTTAAAAGGCCCACAACTATTAGGAGGCCGTCACTATTTCTTCTAGTAAAATTGACAAAAATAGCTTTAATATGGATCATATAATGGTGGAATAGGGATGGCAACTGGTTGGGACGGCCCTCTCTGTCAACTGTTTGAAAGACGGGGCAAGTAGGGGATTGAAATATCCAAATTTACTAATTTATTTTTCTATTTTTAAATACGACAATTAAAATTAAAACTATAAAAATAATAATAAATAGATTTGCGATGGATTAAGCGTGGAGATCAAGTCCTCCATCCCCATCCCATTCGGTGCACGACAATGTAAGGCACGAAGAGAAATTTTGTCATCCCTTATTTGAAACACGTATTTCAGACTCAAAAGTAACTAGTATTTTTATTTCATTACTTTCAAGTGAATAAAGTTATACGTTAAGTGACGGTTTGTACAAAAAAATATTTATTACAATTTTGATGTTTTTCCTTTTATTTTATCTTTCTAGACATAATTATTATTTTTTGGTTTATATTTTATGGTGACTGTGTGAGTGTTTTAGAAGCAAAGAGGCCTTCATCATTTTGTCTCACTTTAATCAAGAGTGTACTTTTCTAATCATGCTGCCAAAAAAACTAATATAAGTCGATTACTGTTATTTTCAAACATTTCGAAACTTTAATTATTTTTAACAACTTGTGTTCTTTGAGGATGCAGAATTTAAATTAAATTTCTCTGACATAAGAAAGAAAAACAAGTTAAAATTTTGTTCATTTTTCATAAAACGGGAACATTAAGCGTGTAATTTGAGTTTCATTATAAGTAATTTGTAATTTTTAGTCAAACTTTAATACCCTTTTATTATCCATAAAGTACAAGGTGATTTTAATGAAATCAAACACACTGTGTATATCTCAAGCTATTTACAGTAACAAGGGTTGTGAGAATTTTTTTTAAAAACCGATCAAGATCAATGATTTTTCGTTTTGAATGGTTGGATTCAGGTTTGAAAATTAGCAAACCACAAAAATCAAATTGGTGAACTAAGTCTTCTTCCATTCAAATTTAAGGATGAGCAAAACAAGAAAGTACAAGCTTATAAATGATGAACTAAGTCTTATTCCATTCAAATTTAAGTTCTTGATTAGTGTGAATTAAAATTTGATTTTTAATAAATGTGTGGTTGAAAAGTTGTGGAATCATTAAAATTAATTGTTGACTTTAACTTAGATTAAAATCTAGATTTTAAGTTGTATCAAAGAAGATTTTGGCACAAATTTTTCCAAAAGAAAAATAATATTTTTGAAAAACTAGATGTAAGTATATCGAGACAATTCCGAAAACCAAGAAGAATTTTCTCTCCAGGAAAAATAGAAAATACTCAATCTCAACCTGTCTTCATGGTACAACAAAAATTGGTCAGATGAGCAAAACTGTGCAATTCATTTGAATCAATTTTGGATTCTAAGAAGTCACTTAAGAGATCTCAAACCTATACTTGGGACTAATCAATAATACACAAAGAATGATAAATATTAAATAAACAAGAAAACTGATAATTCAACAAGGAAGAGATCTATGTATACTCATCATCATGCTCAATTCTAGGCATGGTCCGAGTAATAGATGCAGTATGAGTACTTACATGCCCAACCATTGAAACTTGTAGAGCTTCCTCTTCATACGCCCTCCGTTCAAGTTCATCCATTCTTGCCTTCTTCTTCGCGTTAACAAACATCGCGATGAGCAACAAACTCAGAAGAAACGCGCCTAATGCAGCCCCAATCGTGCTTCCAATCATTATCTTCCACTTGCTTAAAGTCTTCTTTTTCAATGGTATTAATGGTGATTCGACGACCAATCCAAAATGACCATGCCTTGTTGCAACACAAGTATTAGACGACGCTTGATTAGTCAGTGTCACTTTTCCATCGTGATCAAAACTTACACACAAAGGTATGACCCCTGATGTGATATTGAGCCTTGTCATATTGCTGAAATCTATAGTGATCGGTTGTTTCGCGGCCTGAATCCCGAGCTCAGATGGAGTACTAAATTTTATGCCGTCACCAATGTTATATGCTAGTAGGCCTAAAACAGGCGAAATAAGTCGATAACCTGATAACTCATAATTATCGTAGTATATAGATGACCAGTTTGATCCAAGATTTTGTTTAACTATCAAAACTCTTTCAATGCAAGGATGCACAGTTACACCTATTCCCAGATGTAATTCCTTAATTTTGGCACCATACCTCTGCAGACTACCACAACGAAATCGCACTGCATCAACTGTAATGCCCGAGAGATTTGCTGGTAACTTGATCTGGTGTAGTTTACCTGTCCTAAAGTATTTGTTGTATGATTTGAAAGTGTAATCTCTAATGACAAGATCGAGAAGGCGGGCCGATTTTATTTCTTGAGTTTGAGTTTGAAGGGCTGATAAAGATGCAAATGAAAGAAAAACCAAAGCGAAAGAGAAGAGGAAGCCCATTTCTTGTCCTATTTCCGGGCTCAAACATGAAAACAGTAGAAGTTTGATTTCTCGGGAGGTTTTAGATTTATCTGAGGAGACTTCTTGAGTAAAAAGGTGGACTAAAAAGAGGAAGTTTTACGTTTCGGTTCTATTTAATGTTGTAATGAAATGATATGTTTGGTGGGAGTGAAAATTTTGGGTCAAAGAGTGGCTTTAGGCTCTAGGGAAGTGAGAAGAAAGTTAATTGAAAAAGTTAATACAGTTTTGCACCTATGATTTGGATTCTAATGTGTGTATTTTTTATATATGCCTAGATTGAAAATGGTATGACCAATGTATTGAAATATACATGTTAATACCAAAAAAAATAAAAAAAATCACTATAATCAAGCCCAGAGTGGACTGCCAAGTTGTTGTTGGTCCAAATCGGGGGACTCTACCTCTACAAAAACTCGAGTTGATCAAAACAATGAATGAAAATTAGGTATTCAAGAATCAATGTCGCAAGAAGAAATGTCAACATGGGGAATGGTTCAATATGACACGAGAAAGGTGATCCAACTTCAAGCTCGGCAAGAACTTAGATACTAAAGACTAAATTCATCATACTGACGAACAATGGTTTTCAAATTCGCACAGCTTGACAAATGCTAGGAATAATTGCAGCAGGGGTACCAAATTTTTTATTTAGTAGCAGACTTTGCCCTAACCTTTTACTTGTGCCACTCACAGTACCAAACCTTTCATTGTGTCACCCACGGTACTAAACCTTTCAAAAAGTTGTAGCTGAAGTCCAAATGGATGATTTCTGTTAGTTTGACCTTTTGTTGACCAAATAATTGATTTTGACAATAATTTTGACTAATTTTAAAATGTTAAAATGATAACTTTACAATTTTTATAATAAAATAACAAAAATCAAATAATTAAAATTAAAAATCAACTTCATTTTCTCCATCCATCCCACACTTATCCACCCCCACCCCACCCCAAAACCATTACCACCATTGACATCTCCTCCACCGTAATCAATAACTACACATCTACCCATCACCAACCAAGCGAATGAATTCCACTTTCTGAAATCAATTTTACAAATTAGAGGTAGTTTTATGCATAAATCGCGACCATGAGTTTGGTCGGTGTTGGCTTTACTTTTTATACTATATTATGAGCAAAGAAAAAAACCTTCATCTTCTTTCAAGAAGAAGATGACTCAAGAAGAAAATGCCCCAGTCCTTACTTGATTCTCTTTACCGTGAAAAAGAATAATGGGGAAAAGTTAAAAAAAGGAGTGAAAAATTCAACTTTTATGGTGGAAATCTGTCCCATTTTCGTAATTTGTTAATAGAACAAGATTTGTTCTGGGAAGATGAAGAACTTAACTCTCTTTTCTACAAAGAAAATGGCGCGTTTGACGATGGAACACTTTCTTCTCTTTCTCTGCAGGCACGCACAAATACAGTGGAGTGAATCTTGAAAGTCAAAATTTTTTATGGGTATTCAATGTTGACTGCCATGGATCTTGAAAGTCAAAATTATCTTAACAGGTTTCTTTAAAGCATCAATTTTCAGAAAGAAAAGCCATGGATGATCCAACTTGTAGCTGTAACTTGCCTCTCTTTGGCTGCAAAAGTTGAAGAAACCCATGTTCCTCTCCTCTTAGATATTCAAGTATGTCATCACTTGTGATGATTTTGGTGGTGAGTAGATGTAGAGTTATTGATTAAGGTGGAGGAGATAGCATTGGTGGTAATGGTTTTGGAGTGGGAGTGGGAGTGGGAGTCGGTATGCGTGGGATGGATGGAGAAAATGAAATTGGTTTTTAATTATTTGATTTTAGTTATTTTATTATAAAAATGTAAAATTATCATTTTAACCTTTTAAAATTAATCAAAATTACTTTCAAAGTCAATTATTTAATCAACTAATGGTCAAACTAATAGAAACCATCCATTTAGACTTTAACTGCGATATTTTGAAAGGTTTGGTACTGTGGGTAGCACAAATGAAATGTTTGGTACCGTGAGTGACATAAATAAAATATTTGAACAAAGTCTGCTATTAAATGAAAGGTATGGTACCGCTGCTACAATTATCTCTTTATTTTATTTGATCTAAGATACTATGAATTATCTATTCCATCTAACACATTTATTTTATTTGCATGCTTGCCTTCAAATGAATTTACATGACTTTTAAGGGGGTTAGGATTAGATGATAAAAGGTAGGAGAAATGATTTTGGAGCGTGGAGTGATGATGAAACTGAATTCAAAAGGAAATGAAATTGGGATGGCGTGCTTGAGGAAAATGAAATGAAGGCAAAGAGGCATGTCCCCCACTTCAACAATCTTGTGGGCTAGCATGCATAACAATTAATTCTTTACTATTTAGGGGCCCTTCTATTTTAAATAGGCAGATCATCCCTTTTTTCATTAAACTCTTTTAGGGAACCACTCGGCAAGTCAGGTGTCTTTTAACTTGAAAGTGGAAAGGCTTGCTCATTTGATGAGTGATTTCTTGGATAATACAAGTCATTTTCTTCTCTACATTTTGAACTAATTAAGAAAGGAGTTAAAATTCTATTCATTGAATAAAAATTTAAGATTTATTTAAAATTTAAAACTCGCCATGTATGATTAACATAAATACTAAGTTCGAATAGAGAGGATCATGGTGCAGGCACCCAAAAGGGTTCGTGATTTCCTTCCATATGCATGGTGGTTAGTGTAATTATTAAATCTTTAATTAGAATGGAGATCTTGATATGGAATCTAATTCAATTAATAGTTTCGGAAAGAGGTACAATTCATTCTAGTACAATGCACAAGCAAGAATCTTGAGGACTACTCTAAACTATTTCTCTTATCATATCACTAAATTTTAGTATGAAATGTAAAATTGTCATTTCTTTCATCAGATAAAGATAAGATACAATATCAATGGAAAATTAAAATAGAGAAAATGGAAGCCAAAATCAGTAAAAAATGGTTTGAAGCCATACTTACCCTTTTGGCTTAAACGGAGAGAGAGAGAGAGAGAGAGAGAGAGAGAGGAGGAATTAGACTCTTGCATTACATGTATACATCTCAATGGAAATTGACATTACCACTATAAGTCAACCCTACTTGCCAATTGGAAGGGGCAACATTCCATGCAATAATGGTCTCATGGGATGTGTACGAAGTTAGCTTGAAAGAAAGGGCTTGGCCTCCAAGAGTTGCAAATGCTTGATATGAAGCCCCCCAGTTGTGGCTCATGCTTATCCACCCTGTCTTGCTTCCTTTAACCCACATTTGTGCGATATCTCCGCCCCCGGCAACATTCATCACGTACACGAGCAGCCAATAGCCATTTCCTTGGAAGGTGAATCGAAGGCCGCCTTTCCTAAAACATGGCACTCTACAACAAGAATTTGAAGTGGTGAACGTGTTGTTAGAGATAACGTAGCTTGTGTATACAAGTGTTATACGATCTTGGTAGAAAATATAAAAAGATGAAGTGGTGCATCGAAATTAATATGACTTATTGTTGTGAAAGATTTAGTAGCATTTGGCGTTCTAGTAGGAGCGCTGATTTGAACAGAATAGAGAAAGGATTCTGGTAGCCAATCTCAAATTTATTGAGAATAAATCTTAATTTATTGTCTGTTTCTGGCTAGATATTGTCTATATGTCATTCCAATAGCATATTACCTTTTTGCAATTTGACATTTTTTCTATTGTTGTAGTGGTTAATTATAATTTAAGAATTATGAAATTTTCAAAGGATATAAATGGGCAATCATATGATACCAATCTAAAGAATTCTAATCATGTGAAAAAGTAAAATTATACCTGCGGAACGTGACAGGTACAATACCAGCCTTCCACTGTGCAATTTTCATGAATGCAGGCTTAGACATGTCGAAATGTGTCCGAGGTGGGTTGCACCAGCCACCGTTGTTGGAGTCCTTAGCCCAGTTGGGAGGGCAGAGGTTTGTGGCCGTGATGGTGGTGATTGGCGAGCCTTTGTAGCACAATTGCGACTTAACGCACCGTATTTGGAAGCATTGGCCGCATCCGTAACCATTGTTGAATAGTACGGAGCTCAATGCGGCCGTCGCGGTACCGTAACCACTGTTGAACAAATTTCCATACCCACATGCTCCACCTGTGGACACCAAAGTAATGGACTATATTACTTTTGCATAGTAGACTAGGAGACTAATAGAGGGGTTTTCAATCTTTGTCGTTCTGCCAAGGCCTAAACAGCCTTGCGCGCCAGAAGTCCGGTCAAGGCATGGCGAGGTTCGACGCATGAGACTGCCTGCTTCTAGAGCCAAGCCTACATGACTTTAGCTATAGGGGGCCGTAGCCAGTACATGAAAACCCATATTTAGGAGGGAAAGAAAAAGGACACGGCCCTTTGGCCTCTAGACCAATAAAACGGATAGTGTAGGTCACAAAACTATCACACTAGCACCTAATAAGTTCGAAAAATAATTTGTCACGTACCCATTGTCTCGGCAGCAGTTTCATCGCCATAAAACGTGGCATAGGCTTGTTTCCATGCTGTAGGACGAAATACGGGTGCATAATACGCTGCGGTTGCGTTGCCTACTACTGCCATTACCAAGAAGAGGCTGAAGCACCATGAATGAAGGCCTGCCATGGCTGTTGGCCTAAACTACGCTCAAAGTTGTAAATTACTGTACAAAGTGAATTCCCTAATTGACTTCAAAGTGTGTGGCCTTTATATAGTTTAAGGCTTCAGAATAATTGATAGTCTACGTGACCATCACGAACTTATGGCATCTAAAGTCAAGAGAGGAATTTTTAAATTATAAGAAATGGTTACAATATTTGTATGTTATCTTGTAACACTTGGTCAAAAAAAAAATGTTTGTTAAATCTTAAAATGTCTGAAAACGTGCTGGCAGCTCATTTGGTAAACCATGGGTTTTTTTTTTTGGTGGCACGGTTTAACAATGAATTGTGCAATGAATGGAATCCAATATTAAGAACAAGAATTTCTTTGTTTGGGAATAGTCCACGTCCAATTATCGAGCTAACAAGAAAAAATGCATAAATATGGTCACAATTATTTCGTGGCTGCTTTTGCCAAGAAATTTGGGGAATGATTATCTCCCGAAGCACATGTTTTATGGAAATGTCTATGTTTTGTTGAAGTCAATGCTATACTATTTGATGTAGTACACTGGAATGCCCTTCGCGTAATCCATGGACTGAAACTGTGGCTCATTTAACTCCTAGTGCTCCCTACTTTTTATGTTGTAATTTTGTTATCACAAGTTGAATTCAGCACTTGATGCTTTAACGCCCTCTACAGGGATGAAGTAACCTATAATCTTGCTTCGTTAGTAACTAGTTTTAGCGCTAATCGTAAAGACTTTGAATTTCATCTTAAAAATTCAATCTTATTAAGAGGAATAGTCCAAATCCTTGTAAATTGGTCTATATATTCATCGTCATTCGATGTAAAATTTTATCTCTTAATATGCTCCAGCAAGATGATGACTCATTTAAGCAAACCAATCTTAAAATCCGCATACTTATTTTTTGAGTTTTAATTGGATCAAATTGCTCTTTGAAGATTAAAGAGCTCTGAAACCATATTAAGACTTTGAGATTCCATCTTAACACGTCAACACAGAAGTAATCCAAATCCTTATAAATTAGTCTATATTTTTATCTTTATTCGATGCGAAATTTTATTCTTTTAACACCCACGTGCACTTTTAAACTAATGTTTTATGTTTATATTTCGTCTACTGTCGGTGATGATCTTGCTTAATGAGAATGTCTGTGTTTATGCAAAAATAAAATTACTTTTCACATTATATAATTTATCACCAGAAACAACTGTGTGTAAATGATCCTTCAAGAAAATGCTAAGAATGCTTAAATAGCATGAGATGATTGTAGTTTTACTAAATGATTTTCTTCAAAAACTAAATAGTCAAGCATCTGTGTTCTACAGTGCACGAACCTGTACGAGATTTACATATGAAGTTATGAACATACTCAAGATACAAATATCATAGACATAAAAAGCAGTTATGCAGCAACCACATCGTATCTACACTGAACTCAGACTTGCACCCTTTCATTAGTTCTTCTCTCGCATCCGAATCCCTTTAGTGCCTGCCAGATACAAAGTTTCAGCTCATTAATACATAGTGCACACATTTTCACACAGATCAGTTTGTAGAAATAATGAAATTTAAGATCGATGATTTAATGCATATCAAATGGAGTTTTTTTTTTTTAATTGCAAATGGATAAAGAAAAAGAGTGAGCACTCAAGTTCCTAATCACTTCTCACTCGGGTCACTAGAAAGAAAAGAATGAAATGATGGGAATTCCAGATGCTTCGGCAGTCGGCAGTTTAATGTAGGCTATGGTATGCACAAGGCCAAAACGTGTTTTTATACAACTAAGTTCTTTTAACGCGATCAAGTCTTCAAATGACAATAAGCTGTCAGCAACTTGTAGCTATGCATTTGTATAATTTATTTTCGCTTCTGTTCTTTTGAAGACTAGAAATCCTTGTGCAAAATGTTCTTTTTGCAAGTAAATAATCATTTATTATAAATAGTCAATTCTTTTCAGCTCTCTTCAGAGGTCATGAAATGTATTTGTAGAACCATTTTTAGCCAAGATTTTTTAAGTATTTAGTCACAAACTAACTCTCACTCCACGGAGTCATGTTGGTATTTTAAGTACCCTCTTTCTCCATCCTACTCTATATATATTTTGGCTGTATACTATAATGTTTCAGAGTTAGAACTGTATTCGGAAGAGAGTACAGACCTCAACTCATGCTTCACTTCCTTCAGGCAATGTTATCAGCCGTGTACTTGAATCATACACCATCTCTGTCCCGCAACTGATGAAGAGTGTTATAAAGGTCAAAATTACGAAAAAGAAAGTAAAACCACAGATCAAATGACAGACAAAACAATACAACAATTTGCTTCCGGTTCCAGTTAAACTTACTTCGAGCATTTTACGGTGTTGGCGGAACCACCACTAGATACAGACAATATGGTCCCAAAGAATGAAAGATTCTCCGTGCCACAGTTCGGACATGGTCCCTGAGCCAGTAAATATAATTAGTCAATCTCTACTTTCTAGTACATATGAGCAAAATTGAAAAACTATTATAAGTTATTATCCTTATTTCAACTGTTAATGACAATCTTACCGATAAGATCAGGAAATCTTTCACGATAGTGTTTGTAATTGTGAAAGATAACCATAGTATGAAAGGAAAAGCTGCAAACCAGGTGAAAATGAAACTGAAGGGCTCTGGAAGCTGCAGAGAAATAACGTATTGGATTAATATACGACTAAAAGGAATTATTTAACTGAGAACGTAAGTAAAAATTCAAATACATTTTCTGAACAGGAATATCAATCGCGAAGGGACTATATTATTACCTCCAAAAGATAAGTGATTTCAAATCCAGTCAAATCATCGAGGAAGAAAAACCTGGAAACGGCATAGTATAGAATGCTGTTAGCTTTGATTCCATTCTCCCAACATGACAATAGATAAGGTCCCTAATCCTATGGCATATTAAAAATAAAAATAAGAGTTTTCTTGTTTCATTCCCGAGGTTAGCCCTTTACATTACCAAGCCCTTGTTTGATAGTGATTTTAATCTAGATTTTTATCAACGTCAAAACTCAACAATTAATTTTAACCACATATTTCATGGGACCCATAACTTTTCAACCACATATTTTACATTACTAAATATAACTATTTGACATAAAAGGGTTAAGTAGATTGATCAAATAAACAACGTAAAGGAGCAGTTATCAATTAGTTTCTTTATCTTGAAGCTCCTACAAGTGCATTCATGCCACATGTTGGTGACACTTACAATCCTACTGCAACAACTGCAGCTGGGACATTTAGAAGAAACATCTTGAGGTAATCAACAGAAAGGTCACTGTAAACCTGCAGGTAGAAAATCAATGAACTCAGAAAAAGAATGCATATATGTCAAATCTGAACTTAAGCATCCCCACCAATTATTTTCTAATAAAAAAAAATGCAAATTCATAAATAACCAATACTAAAAGAAAGAAGAAAACCATGTGGAAACAACCTTAAGTAAATCCTTGAAGAACTAACATCATCAAAATACATTTTGCCATCAACGGGTTCACAGTCGTTAGGTAACAAGATATTCAAATCATCAAGATTTTTTTATTTTTTTATGATGCATTTCGCACATATAGTGCAGAGTTGAAAATCTAAAAGACTCTCGGACATGCTGGTCAATTATGAATATACAGAAATAACAGATGAAAATATACTCCATAATTTAAAATATAGTTCCCTATTATACTTTCAAATTAAATCTATTACTTCACCAGCTAAACACATATGTAAACAGACACAATATCAATACATAAAAATGATAGGTATGACGTTAAAGTAATCAACTTATGCCAATAGGACTTCAGAAAAAAAGAAGACGGAACTATGTAATGCACTTAGCCTCTACGAAAACATAATAATGTGGAAATACGAACAAGGGCAATAAATTATATATATTTAAATATTTATGCATTATCGAACGATTTCAGCTGACCTTAGCAGGTCTTATACAGTTCAGAGTCTAGCTCTCATGAGCTAATTCTGGAAACAAAATTTTGGAATTAACATTATTGAAAAGTGATGTCATTTGTCCAAATCCGATTCCGTTGACAAAAAAACTAAGTCTAGACATTGTTTTGGACATTAGGATCGTACCTCCAAGCCACGCTTTCCAACTTATTTTTGGGTTGCATTGATGTTGGTTGGGATTTAGTATATTTAGAGGAAAAGGGGGCGTCTCATTTGGCAAGTGAACTGAGGGGAAAAGTATAAGTGGAGGAGAACTGTACCCTATGGGCACACTTTCCCCCCTCCAATGAGGTGACTGGAGAAGATGAACCACTTAGATAACCAAAAAAACTTATATTATAAAATGTAGTTTAAGGGAAACGAAAAAGCAAAATTAAGATGATTTTCTTCCCCTTCCTATTCAGTAGTTTCTCTTCCTTCTCCTTCCTCTTCCCTTTCTAGTACTAAACAAGCTAGAGTAAATTCAGTAGCTAAACAGGTACTCCATGAGTGCAGCTAAGACTTGAGAAATCATAATTTTGAATAGGAAAATATATGATCTCTATTTCTTCCGAATATTCTCTTAGAAAATACATTAATCACAAGGAAACGCATCAAGAATATATTTGGAGACCTTTTACATGAAGAATTGAACCATTGATAAGTTTTCTTAGTGAACTTGGTACTAGACTTGCTGGCGTCAATGTGTCAGGAGTAGGTACATGCCAAACTGTCAATTTTAGAAAACTTTTCTTGTCCATTGTTACATAGATTGGTCAAAATTCTCACTCAATTATACACACCAAAGAGCACTGCTGATATTGTTTTCAAGTTGGTGATCAGCATAAAATATTGAACAGCAATACTATACTTTCATCCAAGTGTCAAATGTATGACACAAGTACTCTAAACACCTTTAGAAGAGTCAAAGCGGGGTGGATTTTAAGAAAGAAAGATCAATACTCAAGCTCAAATGTATTTGCAAAACATAACTCAGGGATGCATACATAATATAAGCACATACCTTTCTACTGCGAAGACTGCAACGAGGACCCTCAACCACAATTTCACTACCGTCCATCTATAAAATATTAATGGATCAAAACATAAAAAGAAAAGTTAAGGGAAAGAAACTAAAAGAATATGAAAAAGAAACAGTGTAGTAAAATAAAATGCTTAAGAATCATAGAAAGTTAACTACAAAATGCTGATTGTCTTAATTATTTCACAGAGAAATTGAGATAAAATACATCATTTTCTACTTACTTTATTGAAGAAATATTCTACTAGGAATTCTGACTCATGTACTGATAATATAAAGATTTTTTCTAAGTTGTAATATGTATGTGACATTATTTCTTACAAACCTTGAGTTTCCGTTTCAGATCATCGTACTCTTTATCACTCAGTATTGGATTCCCAGATACATAAGCAATTGACGCTTCCAAAAACCTCTGCTCGTCTGCACCTGCAATATCGAAAAGAAAATTACAGCCATTGGGATCAAGTCATGAAAGAATAGGAGATAGAAAATATTATTTACTTAGCATGACAACACTGCTCCCTTCCCACATAAGTTCTTCCTTAAGATTATCAAATTCCTCATTTGACATGATAGATTTCCCTTCATAGTAGAATGCCTGTAACGAAGAAGAAGTTCAGAACATGTTTTATACTACAGAAATAAGGATCACATACAAAAGAAAACGTAAGAGACGAGATGAGCAAGTTCGTACTGTAGGGTTCCTCTGTTAATACCTGAAGTGCTTGAAGAAAATCTTGTTCCATCTCTCCGAGAGACTTCTTCTTTTTTTGATCTATGCTACAATAGGGCAAGACATTGCTGTCGACAACCTCATCTTCTTGAACCTGACCTGAAAATAAACAAGTGGTCAACCAAAGCAGCACATATTGTGAGTGCTAGGCTGCTAGCATGCATTTATATGAAAGTATTTGCGAGTACAAGGTTGCTGTAATACAGAAATCAATATTGGCAATCTTCAAGGAAAGATTAACCCAAAACTAATGCTAATCCTTGTTTAAGGGAGTATTTAATTTCTTAAGGCAATTTTAAATAAAGAAGTTGAGTAGATTTCCAGGTTTTCATTTCCCTCAACTGCGATGATTTTCAGCCATGATCTTTGTATGCTCTAATACTATCCGACAGCTCGTCTCAAAGCTTAAGATATTATAGATAAATAATAAATTTGTTCTTCGACAAGATAAACCTCAAGAAAAATTTCCCAAAAAAAAAGAAATTAGAAATGAACCAAAATGCATATAGGTCTGTAGCAAAGCATTTTTCTTGACAGAAACGACTGGAAATCAAAATACCCAAGTCTCTAAACTTGAAAATTCAGTCACAAAAATAAAGGATCATCAAGAAAAAAAATAGGAAAAGTAGTATATTATATTCAGACTATGAAACCTAACCTTGCTGATCAGTAGAGGCCCGAGGAGAAATAATCAACAATCTGCGTTTAGTAGACAACTTTCTGCCATTGAAATGAATCGACTGAACCCCTGAAGCAGAAGAACGCAGAGAAGGAGAAGCAGACACAGAAATTAATGGTTTTCTGAACGGTGCAGTGAAGAATCTTGGGGTTGTTATACTGAACCCAAGTTTGGTGGCCATTTGTGGTGGTGCCAGCGGCAGCGGCTGTGGTGGTGGAAGGAGTTGATGGGTTGCCAAGATTTTGGAAGGGATTATGCATTATAAAAATCAGGCGTGGGAATTTTGGTGGAAGAAGGGACAGCTCAAAGATAAGGCAAATGAAGAACGTGTGGAGGGAAGTTAAGACACTGTTTGTCTTGATTTTATGAAAGAAGAAAATCTATTCCTTCTTCCTGAGACGTTACAAAAACTGCCATGTCATCATCCCTCTCTGAAAAATCTTTGATCCTTGTTAGGATGACACGTGGGTGATACATTTGTTCACGACTTCGTCACGCGGGTCAATGTGCATATTCCTTGATTGAGTTGTGCTATTTGTACACAAAATTGTACAACTATTTTGATAAAATGACCAAGTGGCCACCTCTATTGAGAGGGCGCCTGCAGCATGATAGAGTTGTGCTACTTGTACAAAAAATTGTACAACTATTTTGACAAAATGCCCTTCAATAAAGGGTCGTCACTTGGCCATTTTATCAAAATAGTTGTATAAAATTATGTACAAGTAGAATAATTATCCTTGATAAGGGCATATTACTTGACGAGGATGAGTTCATGTGGCCTGTGGGTGATGGAGTTTAATTTCCTACGAGAAAGAATATCTACATGGAGGAATTGTTCATAAATATTTATTTTCGAGGGACTTAATGAAATAGATTTGTCCCATACTAAGGTGAGTTATCCTGGTCTAAATGGAATATGGGACGAGAATGGCTACCACTGTGCGCCACCCTCTCGCCATCCTCATTCATTCCTTCATAGACGATTGATAAAATTGGAACACTATAGAGAGATTAGCATCAACTCTACGCAAGGATAACATAAACAAAAGTAGAAGAAATGGAACTGAAAGTGCAAAAAAGATCAATTGACCTAAACACAGAGATTTGATCTGGAAACCTTTACTATGAAAATAAAATATCATTAAAAAACTTATCGAATCAGAAGTCGAATGCATTTTATGAATCACAAGTTTCGAACAGAAAATTATTCATGTTTTACCCTGTGCTGCCAAGCTCATCGTCTCTTTCCACTAAGAAAATTTACTTAGCTTGAGTATGTTGTATATTTTGCGTTATCCATAATGGAGATTTCAAAATTTTTGCTGTTAAAAACTTGTAAGGTTTAATTATAACCGTCATTCCTCCAAACTCCCACTAATTGGTTGTTGCCGTAACACAACCTCACATTAGCCCCTTCGTGCTGGCCTGGGGGCACAACCTCTAACATCTGACACCAAAGCGATAAGGGTGGCTAGCCTATCATCGTACTTCAACGAGAGGTTGCATGAGCACGAGGGATTAAGACAAACATATTTACCTCTAGAAAGTAGAAGCAAACTTACCTCCATAGATGAACAAATTATCAACAAATATCCACAGCAGAAAAGTGTCTCCACTTTCTTGTAAATCAATATGAAAGTACACAACTGTATCAGAATTTATAAGAAAAAATTCTGTTTATTTTATTTTATTTTTATTAATTTCCCATACAGTTTAATCTTTCCAGACCTTGTAAACAATTCATATGTCCCAAAGATCAGAGTAACAGCCTGAATATGCTTATTGACAATTACTCGAACTCGATTTGAGCCTGCAAAGGTTTATTGGAAAAGAAAGCTTCTAAGTTTCTTAGGATGAGCTCTTGAAGCCTAGCAAATGATTCCGGAGTTACAACAGCACGATGAGGAGACAGCACAACATTATCCAATGCAAATAGCTCTCCAGGTACATTCGGTTCATTCTCAAAGACATCAAGTCCAGCACCTCCAATTTCACCTTGCACCAAGGATTGTACCAATTCCTTCTCATCGATCAGTTCTCCACGTCCAACATTGACAATAATACCGTCCTTCCCCAAGGCAGTCATAACATCCTTGTTGACTACATGGTAGGTTTCATTTGTCAATGCACAGCAGAGAATCAATACATCGCTGTTTGCTGCAAGATCTTGAACATTTTTATGATAAGGGTACTGAACATTGGGCTTCATCTTCCTTGAGTTGTAGGAAATGCTGCAGCCAAATGCCTCGAGCCTCTTAGCAACCCTCGAGCCAATGCTGCCCAATCCCACAATTCCAACTCGTTTCCCACTCACCTGAAATAATAACAAATGACATAACATTTAAAAGTTCATATTCATCAACCTCAACAAAAGTTCATATCAAACTTTCCCTTCCTCTGCTAAACCCAACCGAGCCCCATTCAACAACAAAAATGTTTAGAACAATTCATGTCGAATATGATACAGAGCATCGCTTGAACATGAGGGTAGGCCTATTTGATAAGGGAGCTCTTTACGTGAGGTCCAAATGAAATAGTGCTTGAAGTGTGTCTCTCCTAGAATTGCGGTTTTAGAAGAATTGATTTCGTTATTCTGCATCAATATCCTAGCCCAAGAACTACACAAAAACGTAAATAAATTACAAAAATATATCTGAGTACTTTGAAAATTGAATCCAATAATCTATAATCATCACTTTACCTCATATTTATTCACAGGAAATTAATCACATTGCAGCTGCTTTCTTTACTGGTTTGCAATTCATAATTAGATCAAAATTCTTTTGAATGATTAATTAATTTCAGTAAAATGAATGCAACTACTTTCTTTATTGGTTTACAATTCGATTATTAGACCAAAATTCCATCAAATGATTAACTAACTGCAGTAAAATTGAATTTAGTTTAATCTTTAACCTTGGAACCCAAAGGATACTCTTTCTTGACGCGCCAATCCCCGGACCGAATGAACCGGTCGGCCGAGGAGATCCGCCGGAGAACATCAATCATTAGTCCGACAGCATAGTCCGCGGCGTCGTCGGAGAAAGTATCGCCGGCATTGGTAACGCGAATTCCTCGGCGGCGGCAGGCGTTGAGGTCGAAGTGGTTAACCCCTGCACTGGAACCCACTATGCACTCCACAGAGGGGTACTTCTCCAGGTCCTCCGACCTCACAGGGGTGGGGCCCAAACAGATCATGACACGGGCAGATTTTGAACGGGTAGTGAACAACGGCTCGGGTGGGTCCGCAAGCGGGTCAAGGACTGTGTACCAGGTCTGAAGCAAGGGAAGAAAAGAGAGATTGAAGCCCGGTAGGCGGTGAAGGAGGATGGGGCGGGGGCGGGTTGCGGAATGTTGGATTTCTTGGGATTGCCATTGTTCCGAGGCCATCGAGTCAACGATTGAGTAACGCTATTTTGCCATATTGAATTTGTAATTGAGATTAAATAAAATGTTGAATTAAATGATTTAATTAATTATATCTATTATTTAATGTTACATTAATGTCACATAAATTGTGATTATAATTTCGGTAAAACTAAATAATATTGCTCCAGATACTTAAATGTATGAAATGAGACGATAATCATGCTACACTTATTTTTACATAGATAACATATGATGAAAATGCATTGAAAGTTGGGGGAAAAAAAGATCCAATCAATGCAGCACCTGTAAAAATTTTGTGAGTCAAAAGCCTATACATATGGCTTTTTGCATAAGACCAAGCCTCGATCGGTGTCATTTTGTACTTATTATTTGTTTATAGTTGGCGACAATCTTGATTAAAGTTGCATAAAAGTAATTATTTTATTTAAAGTAATACTTATTTAATTAACTTAGTTTTGACTTTAATTAATAAAAAACAAATATTTTTTTCAAACTTACTTCTTTAAGCAAACTTTTTAGCTTAGCAAAACAAACTCTTGTTAAGTTATGGAGCTGTGCTACACTTACAGGGGTCTGCTTCAAAGGCCTATACTAGGTAACACACATGGGGGTGGGGACTACTTTTTTTTTAATACATTGGGGTGGGGCCATGTGCTATAGTGAGGGGCCTTAAGCTCTGTACGCAGGGCTTAATTCTAAGTTATAGCAATCTTAGTTTCCATTCTAAACATAGTTTTTGTTCATAGTAATTTCTAACTTGAAGATTCATCAAGCAATCATAAAAGTGAGTTAGCTATCCCCAATCTAAAAGTTACTCTAAAAACCTCCAATTTTTTAGGAGAGAATATTGCCTATTTTTTTTGTCGACAAAGCAATAAGTAGACAATCAATGAGAAATGTATTACGTGCTTAATTATTATCCATTAGACTCTACGTCAACCACAATAGGGCTCCACTGCATGTACATGTGTCTATGAATGTTTATTGGATTTTAAACGCAAATAATAGAGAAGTGAAATTAAGAAATCAAAACAAGTATTTAACATGGTTCGACGACGTGGCTACGTCCATAATGAGCGAAACAGAGATTTTTATTCAGTATGAATAATAGGGTTATATTATCAATATTTATATTAACATAACACAAGCCCATACAAGACTTTAGGGCCCGTATAAGAAAAATACATATGTATCGTACCGTGTAGGCTCCGCTCCGACATCGACTATTTTGATCCAGTAAACTTGTATTCCACTCTATATGAACCACATATACAACAATCTTCACCTTAATGAATATTCACCCCTTAGGAGAAAACACCAAAGCAAACATAACTTGGTAAAACATACTATCTAGGACCAATAAATTGGGACACATCCTCTCTAACACCTAGAGATGTAAATCAAGTTTAAGTAATGCTTGAACCTATCTATTGTGATTGGTTTCGTCAACATGTCTGCTGCATTATCTGTGGTATGCACATTCTCTAACAACAATTCTCCTGAAATAACGAACTCCCTTATCTTGTGAAATCTCATGTCAATGTTCTTGGTTCTTACATGATAAATCTGATTTTTGCTAAGAAGATGACACTCTGACTATTACAATATATCTTTATTTCATCTTGTTTGATCCCAATCTCTTTGACACGTCCTCTCAGCCACAATAATTACTTGGCTACTTCAGTTGTGGATAATGCCACAAGTGCCTGTACCATTGAACTCCAAAATATATGCCCATCACAAGTGTGAAAACATAAGAACATTCCGTCATCCAAGTTGCTTGAATAATCTGCATCTATGTATCCTTGAATTAAAACATCATCATGTTGTTTCTCAAACATGATCCCACACTCCATTGTACCTCTCAAGTACCTGAAATCCACTTTAAAACTCTCAATGCTCTCTGCCAGGATTAGCCATGCACTTATTCACCACACTGACCGCACGTGCTAAATCTGGTCTGGTACACACCATTGCATATATCAAACATCCCACTGCACTGACATAAAGCATATTTGACATCTCTGCAATTTCTCATTCATTCTTAGGGCACTAATTACTAGACAATTAGAAGTAATTTGCCAATGGTGTACCCCACTGGTTTTGCATCAGACATGCTAAATCTCTTTAACACTTCCTTCAAATAATTTTTTGGGGATACCTATAATTTTTTGGCCTTCCTATCTCCGTTGATCTCCATGCCAAGAATCTTCTTAGTCGATTCCAAATCTTTCATGTCAAACTTACTACTCAACAAAGACTTCAATCTGTCTACCTAATTCATGTTTTTAGCAGCAATTAACACGTCATTCACATATAATATCAAGAAAATATATGAATCATTCTCAAGAACTCTGTAGTAAATACAACAATAATACTCACAGCGACTGTAGCCAATCTGAATCATGTGGGAGTCGAACTTCTTGTACCATTGTCGTGGAGACTGCTTAAGTCCATATAAAAACTTATTCTCTTTACACACAAGATTCTATGTTCTTGGTTCCAAGAACCTATCTGGTTACTCTATGAAAATTTGCTCCTCTAAATCACCATGAAGGAAAGCGATTTTCACATCCAAATGCTCTAACTCCAAATCAAAATTGGCTACCATTGTAAAGATAATCCCGATGGAAGTGTGTCTGATGACTAGAGAGAAAATCTCATCATAATCTAGTCCCTTCCTCTGTGAGTATCCCTTAGCTACTTACCGAGTCTTATATCTTTTCCCTTACTTATCTGACATTCTTTCTTTCTTTCTGTACATCCATTATCGATTTCTTTCCTTCTGGAAGGGATCTCAGGTATCATTTTCATGCAATGACTCAATTTCCTCCATTATAACCACTATCCATCTACTTTTCTCCTAACTACCAACGACATCCTGAAAAGTTATAAGATCACAATTGCTGGCAATGAGTGCATAAGAAATTGAATCCTCGAATCCATACTTTACCCGTGGCCTGATAATGTGACGTGGTCTATCTGTGACAATACTATAATACTGTTCCTCTTCTGAGCCAGAATTGTTCACTCTTTGAGCATTAATCTACATGTTAACATTGTCTAGCTCTACTTGCACTATTGGCTTTTACTGCTGCCCTCGCTTGAACTGGGCTTCTATTCATCTAGAGGCGCTTTAAGCATGAATGCTTCATCAGAGACTACATCCTTACTGATCACCATCTTCTTTACCTCTAGATCCCAGAACTTGTACCCTTTTACACATTTCACATAGCCCAGAAAAAAAACACTTTCTTGATTTCAGATCAAGTTTGGATATCTGATCACTAGATACATGCACATAAGCCGGACACACAAATACTCTCAATCCAGAATAATCAACTTCATTACCTATCCAAACTTCCTCTGCAACTTTCTCATCTAACGCTGCTCATGGTGATCTGTTTATGACGTAACGTGCGCCATGTACACAACTTCTGCCCAAAAAAGTCTTTGGAAGCCCTGCATTCAACCTCAAACATCTTGCTCATTCTGCAATTATTTTGTCCATTCTCTTCACTACACCATTCTGCTGTGGTGTCTTACGAACTGTATAGTATCGTTGAATACCATGCTCCTCACAAAATTTCAAAAACTGTGAATCCGTGTACTTTGTACCATTATCTGTCCTCAGATACTTAATTTTCTGTCTGTCTAGTTCTCTACTTCTGCTTTCCACAATCTGAACTTGGCAAAGGCTTCAGAGTTGTGCTTCATGAAATATATCCTAACTTTTCTATAAAAGTCATCTATGAAAGTAATGAAATACTGAGATCCACCTTTAGACAACTCCCTTACTGGTCCCCAAACATCATAATGCACATAATCAAAAATGCACTTTGTCTTGTGCTTTCCCATCTTGAACTGTAATCTGAACTATTTTCCAAGTATACAAAACTAGCAGAAATATATCTTACATGATTTTACTCCCTTCAATAAATTCATATTGTGAAGCTCGATCATACCACATTCTCCTATATGCCCTAATCGCATATGTCATAGTAAACTGTCATCTAACTTAGATTCTGCTGTAACAATTCTACCTACTATTGTATTTCTCAGTAATTTGTAGATATTCTCTACCAATTTCTGACCATTCGTCACAATCATAACCCCTTTCTTCATTGTCATGTTTCCACCTTATAGCTTATAAGAATAGCCATAGGTATCTAAAGTACCTAAGGAAATTAGGTTCTTTCTCAATTCTGATACATGCCTAACATCCTCCAAAGTTCTCATCACACCATCAAACATTTTAAATTTTATGGACCTCATTCCAATGACTTTACATGATACATCATTATCCATAAGAACACATCCAAAATTACCCGAACAATATGAATCAAACTAATCTTGGTGAGAGCACATGTGATATGAACATGTTGAATCAAATACACAATAGTCATGTAATCTGTTAAAATTACATACAGAGACTAATAGCATATCTCCATCTCTAGAATTCGAGTCTCCTACAACATTAGCTGAGTTTGAGGACCCATCACATTTCCTTTCGTCGCCCTACTTCTTATTCAGACAATTCTTTTTAAAGTGACCTATTCGATTACACTTGTAGCACTCAACGTGTTTCTTATTTTGATTTGTGGATTTCGATCTCGTATTCCCTTTGTAAAAATCATCAATGTCCTTCTTTCTCCCACGATCCTGATAGCCCTTCAAAATTAGCCCTTCACCCTGTGAACTTTTACCAGTACGCAGTTTTCGCTGGTTGTATGCCCACAAGACTGATGTGACTTTCTCCAATTCGAGAGTTTCTTTACCCCACATCAACGTGGTCACCAGGTGGTCGTACGAGGGAGGAAGATAGCACAATAAAATATCATTACCTTGTCTTTGTCATGGAATTTGATTTCAAGTCACAACAAATCGCTAATAATTTAATTAAACACATTTGTGTTTGAATCAGATCTGTACCCTCCATCATTTTGAGCTCGTACATCCAATGCTTCAAATGTAGCTTGTTCGTGAGAAATGTCAGCATATAACGACTCTTCAATTTTAGCCAAACTTTCGTCGGAGACTCAACGTCCATGATGTGATACACGATCTCGTCCGCCAAATAGAGCAGAATTGTACCTAATATTCGCACCTCGAGCTCTTCCCAATCAGCATCTGACACACCATCTGGCTTCTTCCTAGATAGCGCATTCACTATCCCTTGTTGCGCCAACAAATGCTTCACACTTCGTTGCCATAATCCGAAATTCCCAGTTTCGTTGAACTTCATCACGTCGAATTTTACAATCGAAGAACTTGACATCTAGACCTGTAGCTCTAATACTAGTTGTTGGATTTTAAATGCAAAATAATAAAGAAGTAAAATAGAAAAATCAATACAAGTATTTAACGTGGTTCGAACGATGTGCCTATATCCATAAGGAGCGAAGCGAGATTTTTATTCAATATGAATAATAAGGTTACATCATCAGTATTTATACTGACCTTAACTCAAGTACATACAAGACTTTAGGGTCCGTACAAGAAAAATACACATATATCGTACCGTGTGCACTCCGCTCCCCTTATTCCACTCCGACATCGACCATTTTGATCCAGTAAACTTGTTCCACTATATATGAGCTACATATACAACAATATTCATACCTTGGTCATCTGGGCATAGTTGAAGTGAAGATGTCTTGACCTTTGACGTACCATTTAGCAATGAAATGCACAGAATCCTAATACTTGGCTAAAAATACAATTAAAGGCCTCGGCTACCAAAAGGATCAATGCTCTCAGAAATAGACGGAAAATTTTAGTGCTAATTATGACAAAATCAACCTTTACTTCAATGCAATAAACCCATTCTTGGAGACAACAAATTGTTTGACCTAATTATAACTTTCGACAAGCACAAATATCAACAAAACATAGAGATTGGCCCTAATTATAACTTTCAACACGGCGATAAGGAGATGTTAACACATAAAAATGACCAAAAGTGCCTAAAACCGTTTATAAATAAGGACATTTGCATAATTAAAAAGGGATAACAATCTAAGATCCAAACTTTTATTCGCTGAAAAATTAATCTAAAATCAAGGCAAATTAAGGGTTGACACAAAAGATTCAAATATTTTCCAATCAAAGAGCACTTTCCCGAAAAAATAATGCCGAAATCTCACCCCCTTTATCTTAGGCAGAAAATTTGATCCTTGATTTTAAAAATTAATTTCTGTTTTTGAGATCAAGGGAATGGTCATAATAAAGTTTACTAGTCATTTTCATTCTTCAGATATTTCAGATCGAATCAAGATTATAAAAACACACACGTTAAATCTTCTTTAAATTTGTCAAACTTCATTTCTTCCTAAACTGCAAGATCCGATGAAATACTTTTTCTTTTTCGTTCGTAATGAAATTCACATGACAAGGTTGAGGAGTTTAAGATTTTGAACGCCATAATTGAAGAAAATCAAGAAATGAAAAAAAAAAAAAAGACGAGGATTTTCGAGGATAAAGAAAATTTGAAACGTTTGTAGGACAAAAATATTAAACAAAAATGGAACACAAATCAAAATCAGATAACAAAAAACTAACAAAAAAACAATTAAAAAAGAGTCGGACAATAATACCTCAAACACTACGATGCCAAAACCTAGATCGTTGATCGTTTCTACACTAGAACCCCACTAAAGCAATTGATATTTTTTTCCTCCATTAATACCTTGGAATTCTGTTAGGGGAATGCTCTTGAAGATGCTCCAATAAAAATGGAAATGATGTAAACAGAAGGGAAGAAACTAAAAGTGAAGATTAGCAATTTCCAGAAACTTAACCAAGCATCCACTATAATTTCCAATTCATTGGTTGTCCACTATTATTCCATTATTTTGCTGAAATCTATATATTTATTACTACAAAAACAAAAGAATTCTCAAGTACATTTAAGATGATAATATCAAATTCAAATAGTTCTAAAATAGATAAATCAAATTTTCAATTCCGAAAATCAGTAAATATGAAAAATGCAGAAACGTGATGGGTATAAATTTCCAGAAATCAAAGTTCCAATTACATAATTAATCAAAGTTCACTGCATGAAATTTGGGGCAAAATATTTGGAATTGAAGAATGGTATGCCAAAAAATTAAAAAATTAAATATCTTCAATAAGCTTTCCTTCATATCCTCCTCCAGTCCTTGGCTCCTTCAACCTTCACCTTGGCAATGGCGAAGAGGCGAAGTAGACTCTCTAGAAAGACGAGAGACAAAGACGTAGAGAGAGAGAGAGAGAGAGAGAGAGGGACGTGATGCATTTGATTTACAGGGATTAGGGTTTGGACTAATAGGTTAAGTAATTTCGTTTGGATTTGAAGTTTTAATTTGTTTAGGCTAATGGGCAAATTGGCACACGGGTTAATGTTAATATATATGTATATATATTGAAGGTAGATCCATTGCTCGAGCCAGCCCTCCCCTGATCACACCCTAGTTTGAGGTTAATCAGGTTCCAATATTCTTGTACAGTCCCAAGAAGTTAGGACTATCAGTTGCACGTAAAGAAAACAGTTTTTGGGACCTGGCATAAACGAAACCGCCCTTCTTTCCATTACTTCGACATCCTTATCCTATATGTGTCCAGTGTCCAGTGTGATGGTTCATTTAAACTTGCGAATTGCATGAACCATGTGTGATGGTTCATTTAAACTTGCAGTAGTTTCTGGGAGAAATGAATGGTACCAGCTTTTGAGGTCTTCTAATTGTCCAAACTCCAAAGCTTCACCTTCTGGCAGGTTTACATGGACAATGTTAGTCTATAGGATGTTCTGTCCAATAGCAGGATAGAAATTGAGCATACCATTAAGGACATGAAGCAAGTACTCAAAATGTATTGCTATGCGTTGCAGCAACAACCAAGTAAATGGAGATATATAGTGTAATATAGAAAATAAATTAACAAGAAGTAACAATGGGTAATTTCAGAGATGGCCGATGTAAGTGTGTTTTACTATATTCTCAAGCCCATGTGTGGGATTCATCATAATGAGTTTTTGGATTAATGTATTTTAGAATAGTGATTTTTTTTTTAAAAATGTGTGGTAAAAAAAAAAAAGAAGATATTTTTATTTGCGTGTAATATTATTTTATTGGAGAACGTATAACTAAAATGAGAAGACATAAAAATGTATTAAATTATAATGGAGATCAAACATGGGCTAAATCTACTCAATATTTGATTATTTGGGTAGATTTTTATTCATGTTAGCTTATATATTATTTTTATAAGTGAAAACCCAATTCAAAGTTTATTAAAGCTAAAGGAAGTGATTTAGAGTTGAATGGAGCATAAAGGATGGAATTGAAGGGCTCCGGGAAATTTGAACTTGATTGGAAGCTTTGAGAGTGAGTTGGATGAATTCACAAGTTTCTCAAACCAATTTAGAAGATTCTCAACACTTTGGAGTATCAAACTTGAAGAAAATACAAGTTGAAGGACCAACTGTGAAGCTAACCTCAATCAATATGGTCCTTTATATCATCAATATGTACGAGACCATCTACTAGGGAACACGGTTGTTTTAGGTTTACAATATAATCTCGGAAAATGCTAGTTTTACACTCCAAAGTGTACATCATACTGTTGCTTCAAATTGGCCCCTCATCAATTTAAAACAATACTTTGGTCTCTACACTACAATCTCCCAGGGCCATACGTGTAATCTTACAAATGTGCACAACCTTATGAGCTCAAAATTTTGCTATCATTATTTTGGGTATTACCAAACAATCTCGTCCATCAGTCATATTGATATAGGATCAAAGCGATTTTCGTCACATTTAGCGTGACTAAATTCATCAATGGTCACATACACCCATACAACCAAATGACATAGATCAATCATGGGAGTATAGCATGAAAATTACATGTTATGTGATCCAAACATGTCTATTTCCAACTGGTCCAACCTTATACTTTAATGAGATCAACAATAAACTTTAATCAGAGTGGAACTGAATTGAATACTTTATTTCTGAAATAAA
>CAIGRB010086186.1:6784-70616 GCA_903798255.1 Fraxinus quadrangulata | reverse complement strand
GCTCCGTAAACATCAAGGCAGAGGTTATAAGATGGCTTTGATACCAAATGTTAGACTAAAAATCGATCCAATACTCAAAGCGGAAAAACAGATCCAGAAAACTGAATGCCCATAGATCATACCTCCAGCCATTGGTATCCTTCTAGAAGCTTTCCTTTGTAACAGGTATGGTGCTTCCAAACTCTCAATACTTCTTAATTGATGTATCTTGTATTTTCAGTGGAGGAGCTCATGGACCAAACCCATCCATTTATATGGCCACAATTTCCATCAAGTTATGGCTTAAGTTACCAATTTTTTTAATCAATGGTGGAATTAAAACTCAAAATGTTGAAATTGAAAACTCCATGAATGTTGGACTATCAATATGATCGTTAAAGCCGTGTGAATGGGAAACATCTAGAATGTGAAAGGTCTACATTAATGAGGGAAGAATATCTCGACAATATTAGTGGAAAACTTGTAGGATAAAGTTTATTTCAATTTTATTCTAGGCTTCTGTCCATAAAAAAAAATCATGGCTATTTTTTATTTTTTTAAAGTTTGGCTGGTAAAGATTAAATTATACATTCAGAAAAACTTGTTACAAATTTTTTGATTTTAAATCTAAGGGCTATCTAGCCCTTATAGATATACATGAATATTGACTTGGACTTCATATTTTAATGCTGTTTCAACACACATATAGATTTTAATGAATTATAAGCAATAAGTACAAATAAAAAATTCACGACACTTGGATAGTTTAACCAAAAATTTAAATAAGATTTTAAAGAGATAAACTTCCACTCGAGAATTCCTTCGATTATTATTTTTTAAACACCTCAGTTATGGAATTAATGAGGAAAGAATATATCGTTAAAATCAGTGGAAAACTTGAAGGATAAAACTTGTCTCAGTTTTGGTCTGGGCTTTCGTCCATTAAAAAAACCCATCGCTACTATTTAATTTTAAAAATTTGTCTCTGAAATTTCGATTATGCAATCTGGAAAACATGTTGCAAAGTTTTTCAATGTTTGACTTTCATATTACTTGTTTTTAAATATAGGAAAAAAAATGTTACATGTACCAAATCTTTTATCAAATTTTTTACATAATTGACACGTGGCCGCCCTTTATTGGGGAGGTGCCTGGACGCCCCCTGTAACATCTCTCTTAAATATAAGGGTTGGCTACCCACTAGAGATATGCGCACACATAATGATTAGGAATTTATATTTTACTGTAATTTCAATACTGTAGACTTCAATGAAATGTGAGCAAACACAAAAAGTAAAATAAATCGTGAGATAAAGATAGTTTAACCAAAAATTTAAATCAGCTTATAGACAGATAAACTTCCATTCAAAATTCCTTCAATTATTATTTTTATTAGATCTCAGTTATGGAATTAATGAGGAAAGAATGTCCCGATAATATTAGTGGACAACTTGTGGGATAAAATTTGTCTCAATTTTGGTCCAAGTTCTGTCCATCAAAAAAATCCGTCGCTATTATTTAATTTTCAAAATTTGGCTATGAAACTTCAATATGAATTCGGAAAAACTTGCTGCAAAATTTTCAACGTCTTACTTTCATAATAATTTTTTTAAATCTAAGGGCTATCTTACCCCCATAGATATGCGAATGCATATTGACTTGAAATTTATATTTTAATGTAATTTCAACACTATGGATTTTAATGAATTATAAGCAATAAGTAAAAATTAAAAAAAAAAAATCACGACAGGTGGATAGTTTAACAAATAATTTAAATCAGCTTATAAAGTGATAAACATCCACTCAAAAATTCCTTCAAATATTATTTTTTATTACACCTCTTTTGTGGAATTAATGAGGAAAGAATATCCAGATAAAATCAGTTGAAAACTTGTAAGATAAAATTTTAGTGATGTCAAGCCGGTATAAGCACGAGCTCGGCTCGTGAGCTCGTCAATTTTTTTTTTATATAACTATATCTAGCCCTTATAAATTTTTTTTTTTACGAGCCGCTCGTAAAAAACGGACCTAGTGAGCCTGCCTGCTCGGCTCGGGGCTTGTTTTTTACGAGCTGAGCGGCCGAGCCGACGAGCAGTTCGAGCTCGATTGCCACCTCTATAAAATTTGTCTCTGTTTTGGTCTAGATTTTGTCTATTAAAAAATTCCTTCTATTATTATTTTTTATTACACCTCAGTTATGAAATTAATAAGGAAAGAATGTCTCGACAAAATCAATGGAAAACTTGTAGGATAAAATTTGTCTCAATTTTGGTCTAATTTTTGTCCATCAAGAAAATCCATCAATATTATTTAATTTCAAGAAATTTGGCATGATTGATTGCAAACATGCTTCTATGCCTTTTGAAAACCATTTTTGTTTGTCAAAAGAACAATCTCTTGCTAATGATGAGGAAAAGTATTTTTCGAGTAAAGTTTATTACTCAAAATGTCACTGGCTCCGTTATGTACCTTATGGTCTACACTAGTAGATTTAGCCTTTTCTGTTACTATTTTAAGCAGGTACATCTCTAATTCTAATCCCAAATATTGGGAAGTGTTATTGTGTTTGCTTAAGTACTTGAAGCGTACTTTTGATAAGGGGTTAGTTTCCAAGTCTGTTCCTGAGGGTGTGATGTTGGGTTTAATAATTTGTCATGTGGGCCTACATATGTAATTAATCGTGTATAAGGTTACCTTAAAGTTGAGATCAATTAAAGTGATCTAATAAAGAATTAAATTGTTGGGTTTAGAGTATCTAAATAAAGTGTAGACCGTATTATATATATATAAATCAGGTCCATTAGGGTTGTATTTGATGATGAGCCAAATACATATGAAATTATAAACAGGGTTATGGTTTTCAATTTATATGTAATTTATCATTTTTTGTGTCAACTCATCAATACAAGAATTAATAGATAAAGCATATTGAAGAAAAAGATAAAAAAATTCACAATTAATAATCAAAAATTACAATCAAGAATAAAAAAGAATAGTTAGAATAATTCAATTGAAAAACAAAACAATCAAGATTATGGAGTAAGAAGTCAAAATCAAGAACTCAAGAGCCAATAACCAAAATTCAATATCCGGAATCAAAATCCGATATTAAAAAATCACTCTCAAAGAATTAAGGTATGTTCCGCGTTATTAATTTTTTTGATGATTTGACATGAAGGATTTGACAATAAAATAATTAAGTGTTCTAGTTTTATAAAGTCTAAAGTTTCATAAAGTTTCAACACATGGTATCAAAGTCAATTCAATGTTAAACCATTGAAATTCAAGAAAGAATTTTATGGATGAAATTCGTACTCTGGATTCTTTATTTTTTTGGATATGAATTTCAGTCTTAAATTTTGAATATTAGTTTTTTTTAAAAAAATTAAAGTTTACTATATGAAAAACGTAAATGCAGCATGATAGATTCCATTGATAACATGATTGCTTTCCAATTCGGTTGATAGTTAGAGTGAAAGAAAATAAAATATAAATATTGATTGGATTTATTTTAGTGTGATATCATGTTCTGCTATAGCTATGGCTTTGTTGAATAATTAAGAATTCAGGAGTAATTTGATTTTGATGGAATGTAAATCAAAATTGTTGTCGGGGTTATTGGGCAGTATCTACCTGGCGCTGTAGCGGCAACTTCGAGGCGTTGCGATGCCTACATGCTAAAATTTTAATTTTATTATTAATTTTTTGAAATTAAAAAAATTAAAATATAAGGGGGCAATAAAATTTTAAATCTTGGAACTAAAATTTATTTCGAATTTCTAATTTTCTAAAATAAATTAATTGAAACAACAAGTTAACAAAGTAATATCTATTACCTAAATTAATTTATGTTGAATGTTGTGTATACGTAATTCATGCGGGTATTGATCGGTCCAAAGGAAGGTTAATATTTGGCTAAATTATTTACACATATGTGGTGATAAATATGTAACAATCGTAAAATTTTTCATTATGTGAACATTGAGTCGATCCAAAGATAGATTTGATTGATCGAATTTATTGTCAATATTTGATTACTACACAAAGAGTTCCACTTGCAGGTTGGTATTTCTGTCCAAAGACTAAATATCAATATTATGCTCGGTCTTTTGTGATGGGGTTCGCCATTATTTGAAATTATTGATTGTTTAATACGGATTCCTATGTGAACATATTAATTATGTTTAAGTTCTCTATTCAATTAATCCATCAACTTCTGCAATATTTGTCAACGTCAATTTAATTCATGTCCTAGAACTAAAGTTTAAGGGCTGAAAAGAGAACGTTTATATCGTTCTTGGCAACATGAATCTAGACATTGCGTCAATAAATGAACAATCAACTACTCTTATGGATAAGAGTTTCACTAATTAAAAATGGGACTCCGATAAGTGGGATCGTTTACACCGCATAAGTCTTATGATCACGAAACGTTAAATTCCAATATCATTTAAAAGCACTAATGTAACTAATGTCTAAGAATTTATTAAAGAAATTGAAAACCGTTTTGCAAAAAGCAATAAGGTCGAAACTAGCATGCCTTATGACAAACTTAATTTCACTAAAGTATAAATGTTAAGAATAAAGGAGTACATTATGGAGATATCTTATCTCGCTTCAAAACTAAAAGCATTAAAACTTGAACTGTCTGATGACTTGCTTGTGCATTTAGTTTTGATTTCTATTCTTGCACAATTCGATTAATTTAAGATCAGTTACAGCTATCAATTCAAGGAGAAGTGGATTTTTAATGAACTCATTACATATTGTGTGTAAGAAAAAGAAAGGTTAAAGCAATATAAAATTGATATTACTCTTGGTTAGCACCTCTAAGGACAAGTTATAAAGAAAAAAGAGGATGGATTTAGTTTAGTTCAGAAGAAACGACAAAAGCCAGAAAACGATCAATCATCTAGCTGTTACTTTTGTGAAAAATTCGAACACATAAAAGGAAAATGTACTAAATACCATACTTAGCGTGTAAAGAAAAGTATACTTCTCACTTTGATTTGTTTCGAGGTTAATTTAGTTTCAATATTTAGACATACTTGGTGGATAAATTTCGGTACTACTACTCATAGAAGCGTGTCTATGCGGAGTTCCCTGAACTACCAAATTATATGTGTAGAGATTGAATCCATTAGGGTTGTATTTGACATTGACATATGAAAACTATAGATATGATTATGTTTCTCAATTCATATGTAATTTCTCATTCTTTATATCATCCTATTAACACTAGAATTAATAGAGAAAGCATATTAAAAAGGAAGATCAAGAAACCCATAATTAAGAATCAAGAAGAATAATTGGAGCAATTAAATTGAAGAACAAGACAATCAAGATTATGGAACAAGAAGTCAAAATCAAGATAAAAAACTCAAGAGCTAAAATAGCTAATAATCAAGATTCAAGATCCGAAATCAAAATTCGATATTACACAATCATTTCTAAAGAATTAATGTATGTTCCGTATTATTATTTTTCTTGATGATTTGACATGGATGATCTTGACAATAAAGTAATTAGGTTTTCTAATTTTATAAAGTTCAAAGTTTCAACATGTGAACCTTAAATGTTTTATGGATGCTGACTTTAGTAGAGATGGAGATAATAGAAAATCGACGTTTTCTTACGTGTTTACTTGTGTGAATATAGTGTGAGTTGAAAGTCTTGCTTCTAATATATTGTTGCTCTGTTCACTACTGAGTTTGCGTATATAGATGCCACTGAAGATATTAAACAAGCTTTGTGGTTTATGGGTTTACTTGATGAACAGGGTGTCCTAAGTGATAATGTATGTTGTAAAAAGAGGTAATCATTCATGGCATTGCTTTATACAGCGTGCACATATACTCAGTCAAAATTATTTTACGACATGTATTACATACTATAAAAAGTAAACTATATTGTAGTTATTTATTATTTGTAGAGTTTAACAAATCGTGTGGAAAGTTATAAATTTAGACCATATAGTAAAATCTAACAATTGGGTAATATACTTTGAATTCAAAAGATGTAAATTGATTTAATTAGTGAATTTGACCAAGTACAATTTAGGAATTAAACTTGAGATTCGAGATTAAAGGTGGAAACTATAGTAAAAACGTGAGTCGCAATGTTTTAATTATCATATTTAATATTTTAATAAAAGTTATCCATAATATAAAGAAACACTTTCATTTACTTTTCTTAGTTAAATTTGTCTGTCTAGGAGCCATTTTTAGGTAATTTTAATCCAAAATGTAGCCATTATATATACATGGATTCAGAAAACGGCGATAATTGACTGGGGCTGTAGAAAGATATTGCCAAAAATGCCTTTTGTAATGTAGAGTGGGGGGTGTTTTTATGGAAGTGTATTGAAGTAATATCGTAAATATAGATTGGAGAAATGCAACAAATCACTATGGCGTAAAAACACTTCACTATCGGTCCGAAGACAACAAAATCTGCAACAAATCACTATGGCGACGAACAAGCCAGATTGGCCGCTGCACAAAACATTGCCAGAACAACTGCTATAGAAGCTGCTCAACAGATTCAGCAACATGACGGAGTGAAAATTAATAAAGGATATTTAGCGGTTGAACAGTTTTTTACCCATCAGCAGCTCTTAGGAGCACAATGTCGTATATCCTGATTTTGGGCGGAATGATTTTCAATTGAGGGCGGATTTGATCAATCTATTTAGCAGCGATCTTTAATTTCATAAGAAGACACATGAAAACCCAAATAACTATATTTCTAGATTCATATGAATGTGTCAAAATTTTCAATTCAAGGGGTAAAAGATGATGCAATCAAACTCGGATTATTTGCATACACATTGAGAGATGACTTATTGAAATGGTTGGATTCAGAACCACATGCTAGTATGACCACCTCATATGATTTGGTAAAAAAGTTCTATGAGAAATATATTACACCAGCTAAAGTGATTAAGGTAAAACTAAAAATTTCTACTTTCCAACAACTTGATGGAGATAGCTAACAAGAAGCATGTGAGATTTAAGGAGTTACTAAGAAAGTGTTCAAATCAAGCGATAAACAAGGATCAGCATATGAAATATTTTTATGCTGAACTCCAACATCGTTTGATGATCAAATTGACTCAAAAGTAAAAAGTTTAGGGTTCAATATCATAAAACATGAAAATCATGCACAAAGAAATAGAAACTCACATAAAATAACTATTGTAAGTTCATTTATTAGGCACTATCAGTAATGCAATTCGACTAAATGATCCAATTTGACATAAAATTAAATATAGTGACTCGATTGGTACAAATTGAAGTATAATATCTGAATTAAATCTTGAGTGAAAGTACAATGATATAATGAAATTGACCCCACGTTTGAGCAAATAATTTTGGAACAAAAATAATCTTCCCCGATAAAATGGCACATAATTTGTCCATTAAATTGACTTAGAAGCATAAAAATCTCATGACACTCTTAATCACTCATTATCAAAAAAATAACATGGTACATAAAATAGGAGACAATATCAAAGACACCAACTCACTTTTCTAATAATATCATAGAAATTTACTCACATTTAAAAAATATTATTAACCTCTTATAACATACACCTAATGGCCCCTTTTTGATCTATATATCATCTAAAAGGAGGTTTATATATCTAAAATATCCTCGTGAAGAAAAATATTAGTTTTCTATCCACCATTTAACAATTATCTTAATATTCTTAAAGACTTTACGTGGACACAATTCTAAATATGCATGCTAGTGAAACTTTAAACATAAATTTTTTTGAATAATTTGACTAATTTAAAGTTTTAAATAATTATATAAACTATGTACACATAATTTAAATATTAACAAATGCAAACTTATCCATAAAATTTTATAGTTATAAATATATAAAATTAAAAGATGATGTTAAATTTAAACTTGTACTTTTACGATTCAAGTAAAATTTAGCTAAACAATATTATACGTTAGTTCATTAAAGCATTATACACGTTTCATATATATTGTATAACAGAAAGCTATATTGATGAGATGATGTCATTGGAATATTTCAAAAGAAAATAAGTAAATTTTTATGATTAAAATTTAAATTATGTTGAACGAGCTCTGTATATAACATGTCAATTAATTTTCTCATAGTTTACTTTGAATAAACTAGAATTGAAACTGATAGTAGAAAATTTAATTTTTTTCTTCCTAAGGACATTTTAGGTTTATCAATCTCATTTTAGATTATATATGACTTAAAAAGAGTGGTTAGCGGGTATATTTGATACCCAAATTTAGAATTTATAGAGGTTGATGATAATTTTACAGCATATAAGGTATATATGACTTTAAGCAAACATTACACTAAATATGATTTTATTAAAAGAAATAGAGAGAATATCAGAGACACATAATGAACTTTATGACAATACCAGAAACACTCTCTTACTTATAGTGGCAAATTCAGGAATTCAGGTGAGTACGAGTGATTCATATAAGCACTGGCACGATAGTCGAGCGACTGTCTAATATAAGAAAAAAAAATTGTTGGAACTGGTGCAAGTTGTCGGAAAGACTCACAGGGTGCGGTTCCATCCCTGCTTACCTTTCAAAAATATCACTACCCTTTCATTTTATTTTATTTTTAAATTTTGAGTATTAAGTCGCCACTTTTTGAGCCACATATCATACAAAACGCGGTTAATATACCTAAAATATCCTTGTGAAAAATATATATAAACTATTTTTACAATTAGTTGTAGTTAATTTTCTCAAATTAAATTATTAGAATACATAAACTATTTATGAAAAAATGTGTGATTGAAAATGAATTTTTAAAAAATATATTTTTGAATTTTTTTTTGGAAAAAATGAAGCCCAAACAATAACTTAATTCAACAAAATAGTTATTTATAAGCACTATTAAATATCAAATGATCAAAAGATATCAAAATCAATGATTAATTTTAATCACATATTTTAAAATTTATAATTTTTTAATTATATATTTGCACATTAACAATTAATTAATTATAATTGATGCACTTTTGTTGATATTTTTTGGCAATGTCGTTGATGACGGTGTCAACAATTGTTGGCAGTTTTACGGTCACTGATCACATATAGAAATTGTTGATTTTATCGATTTTCATATAAAACTTTTTTATAAGAGAATGTGCGATTACAAATGAATTTTGGAAAATGGAGGTCAAATAGAATTTTTAACTACCTGGAGTTAATTTTAATTATTATTTAATCACTAACATAACTTTTTTAAGGTTATATTTTATCTATTTACTATTCTAATTGAAGGCGGAAATTTATAAATTACATTAAATTTAACGAGTTATACTTTTTAAAATTTTCATCGACAAAAAACGTCCTTTCTAGTCTTAATTTTATTTTATTATCGATACTTTTCTATCAACATTATTTCTTATTTATTTATTTATATTACCTTTTTGTCTTTTGATAAATTAAATTTACGAAAGTAGGTGTTTTTAATTAAAACAAAGAAAAATTTGACTTGAAGTTGAAGATTTTGATATAAAACTAATTGAAAATAAATTTCTAGAATATTAGGTCTCTTAAGAAGCCGTTTGGTTTGTCTAGCGAAAGAGTCGAGATTTTATTTTTTTTATTTTTTTGGATTTTGAGAATTATTCAAATATTAAATTACTTACGATATTTATTGATTTATGGAATGAGCTTTCATCGTGCTCGAAAGTTTTTACTACTTTAGCGTGACTTGAAACATTTGTCAACTTAATTGTCTTAAGAATCCAATTTAACACGATTATTGTTTTTATTTTAAATTAAATCTTGATCGACTCTTGAATAGTGCTACGAGATTTAAATAAAAACTAATATATAGGTAAAGAGGTACAAAATTTACATAATTGATATATGTGAAATGTTAAACTTAGTTATGATAATGGATACTAATTAACTTTTTATTTAGCCCTGTTTGTCTTTCATTATGGAAGAAAGACTAAAATTTTGAATAGTATTTTTTGGAGAATGTGTGGTTAAAATTTAAAAAAAAAATTATTGGTTTGTGTGCAGAATATTTTATTATGTGAATGTGTAGTAGATAAATAATACTATAGCAAACAATTTAATCTCCCACTCCCACTCCCACCCCCACCCAACCAGATCTATACACACACACTTCTGCTACACACGCACACGCACACGCACACGCACTACTATTTACAGTAGCAGAAAACTTTGTATAGCAGAAAAAGATAGCCATTTTTCTAAGTCCTATTGTGCAAGATTTTGTAATGGTGGAGGCACAGTCATGGACTACCAGAAGGGGCAGCAACCCAAGACTTGAATCTAACAATGACCAAATTCTTGATATTCCAGTAACCCCAACTGCGGAAATCAGGCAGCAGCAATATGCTTTGATCTCGCCCAATGTTCTTACAGCAGCCATTATTGCATCCTGGTATCTCTCGAACATTGGAGTGCTATTGCTCAATAAATACTTATTAAGTTTTTATGGATATAAGTACCCAATTTTCTTGACTATGTTGCACATGTTTTCTTGTGCTGCCTATAGTTTATTAGCCATAAAATTGCTTGAAATTGTGCCGTTCCAGCAAGTATATAGCCGAAAGCAGTTTTTCAAGATTCTGACATTGAGTGTGATTTTCTGTTTCTCTGTTGTTTGTGGGAATACTTCATTGAGGTACCTTCCGGTGTCGTTTAATCAAGCTATTGGTGCTACTACCCCATTTTTTACAGCCATTTTTGCTTTTGTTATCACTTGTAAGAAAGAGTCTGCAGAGGTTTATTTGGCACTGGTTCCTGTAGTTTTAGGCATTGTTTTGGCTAGTAATAGTGAACCCATGTTCCATCTTTTTGGGTTCTTGATGTGCATATGCTCGACCGCTGGCCGAGCGTTGAAATCTGTGGTCCAGGGATTATTATTAACTTCAGAAGCTGAGAAATTGCACTCTATGAATTTGTTGCTGTACATGGCTCCAATGGCAGCATTGGTGTTGCTGCCATTTACTCTGTATATTGAAGGAAATGTTCTGGCTGTCACAATTGAAAAGGGGAGGGAAGATGGATTTATGGTGTTTTTATTGATTGCGAATGCCACAGTTGCGTATTTAGTTAATTTGACGAATTTTTTGGTCACAAAGCACACAAGCGCTTTGACACTGCAAGTTTTGGGGAATGCCAAAGCTGCGGTGGCTGCGGTTGTGTCGGTCTTGATATTCAGGAATCCGGTGACTGTGATGGGGATGACGGGTTTTGCGGTAACAATAATGGGAGTGGTGCTTTACAGTGAGGCCAGAAAGAGGGCTAAAGGTACAACTCATTGACAGCAATTCTTGATTTGAATTAATGATGCTCGAGACTAGATTATACTGGTAGACTAGCATGCCCCCTTTTTGCCTTGATTAAGAAGAATATTGTGGGCTAAAAAGTTAAAGATTTTGGATGATTCTCTTGTATAGGAAGATGGGGTGGAAAAAGGGTTTGAGTTAATGCTATTTTTACATATTGCTTTACTTTATATCATTATTCTTGAATTGGGGTGGTTTAAGAGAATAAAGTTGTCTCTTTTACTTCCCCTTTTCCGTGATTTGTATGTTATTTTGATAAATTGGAACATATAGAAACTGCTGATTCCTTTAATATTGTTGATTATAATTTTGTCAAAATAGCACATATTAAGCAAGGAATTTTGTTCAAGTGTTGGCATTGTTAGTTTTTAATTTCTCGCTCTTGTTCGTAGTGACTTGATTTCGGTAGAATAGTTTATGAAAAGGAGGGGTAGACGGAAACTGATATCCTATTGCAGTTACTAAGGATATACTTACTAGATCTTCGAGTAAGATCTAGCAATGTGCTAAAAGGATTCACATACTTGACTCTAAATTTATTGGGAACAAAAATTAGTTTTTTGTGTTAGGTTTTAATCTTTCATATGTGGATCTTCAGAATAATAGCTTCAGCTATTTTGCTGGAAAGCATAATGCTGTGCCAAGTTGCAAAGCTGAGCCCAGCTTTCTCACTACATGTAATCATTCTCAATCCGCAAGCTAATTGTTTGTGTTGAAATTTGGCCTAAAACCAGTTGGGAATTAAAAAATTTCGTTTCCCACTGTAGATTATAGAGTCATGCTTCATATTTTGTTTATAAGTAACATAGATCTGGAAGCTGGTAGATCTATATCAGGTCAGTTAGTTCCAAACAATTATATTTCAATAGTATGCCTGTGAAGCACAGATACAATGAAATGACCATACCATCGCCAAAATTTAGTCTTCATCAGTTGATGTACATGTGTGAGTCGTCTGAATTAGGCTTCCATGTACAGTATTGCAATGCTTGCCTTTAAGTATATAAAATGACCATGCCATCATCTCGAAAGAGAGAGACATCAAGTTGGAATGATGTAGCGCACCACCTGTTGTTTCTACAATTTAAAATGTCTCTGTCGAATGTTCGACAGAATTACCTTGAACAAAGTAAGCAGATGGATCAACAGGATCGCAGTGTTAATTCGAGCCCACCGAATTCACGATGTTTTCTTAAAACGAATTTGCTGCTTTCAAAAGGTGCTAAAGGCGTCCAGCAATCGTTTCCCAGGATAGAACGAATTTCGTCTCCTACGGAAGCAGCACAGCAATCTGCAGGAGTTTCAACGAACTCAATGAAGTGTATTTACTTCGAAATGAATATCAGAACGAGAGAGAAAGAGGATAAGATTCAATGCAGAGAATAAACGCAATGAAAATGGTGTAATTTTTCTGGCTGCGGGAGCAGACTATTTATAGACTTGTTCGTGGCCATTCGAACAACCCTTTCAGAACAGTCGTCACTGTTCAGACAGTCCCCCAAAACGAACAGACGGCAAGGTTCGGTTAACAGTCGACTGTTTATCGACTGTTTAGACAGTTAACAGTCGGCGGTTTAGACTGTTAACAGTCCATCCAGAAAATTACTCGAAAGATAAGCCAACAAAAATTAATATCATTAATTACCCAAGAATTTGATCAATAACAATTTGACCCAAAAATTTAAATAAATTTTGTCCAATCGGCGCGCGCGTGTGGGGTTAGGATCGAACCCAATAGGATATAGGTCTCATCCCTTTCAAAGACTATTGGTACACCTTGGGGCCCAAACCCAATTCCCAACCTTACACTATATAAACCACACAAAAGTTTCATAACTTTCCTATGTGGGACAAGTGTATGAGAATTTTTTCCAGAAAAATCAAATTCTTCACTATTTCAAGTGGGTTACTTTGACATTAAATATTTCATTCAATACTAAATGGTTTTCGATAAATAAATATATCACGTTNTAAAAATAAGGTACGGGTCCCACTGAAATTTGGGCTCAAAGTTGACCCATTTCACTAATATATAAACCATTTTTCCAACAGCACCAACCATTGTTTTATAATTGGAAAGATCTGGTTTAGGTCAAAAGTGTTGCAGTTTCATTTCATTCTAAGAAAGCCTACCAAGATCATGTTTAGATTTTGTTAAAAGTATATATCATTATACTGCTTCAAAGGTTCATTTTGTGGGCACCTACTGGTGGTTTCACTGTCATCAAATGTGAGCATGGGTCCAGCTCCACTTGGACAAAATGCAACTTGCTTCAATTTATTGGGTGGTTGGGACTTCTTTATGATCTATTCTTAAGTTTAATTTAGTAAAATAGTGACGTAGGGTCGATTGGAAAACGATGAACACATGGACAACACAAGGCTCGTTTGATAGGACTTCTACTTTTGCTTTATTTAGATGAGCTCGATGACCAGATTTTTCTAAAATTTTTTTAATTAGATAAAATACTTTAAAATTTTTTTTTAAATAGTCCAAAAACAATTTCTAAATATCAAAAATAGTTGTTGACTTTTCAAAAGTAGTGCCAAATTGGCTATCTATCTTTTGATTATTGAATAATTGAAAAATGAGCAACACGTAAGCGAATTTTGAGAGATTTTGAAGTTCTTGATATCCAAGATCCAAGAATGAAGCTGAGGCAAAGTTGAGACCCATACAAGTGAAATTGACTTTTTATTCCTAAACAAGTTCACATGGTCCCAAGTATAGATGTTAATTTATTTATTGCTAATTTCTATTATTGATGTCATGATAGTATATTTCAACTGAATGTCACAAATATAAAGCTCATGTTCCGTCGACATTTTTTATAACTCATTTTTTCTCATTTAATTTTTAATTTCATATTCTTCAAATAAAATAATTCTACATGTGGACTCGTAACTTTTCATACTTTTTAAACACACAATTTTCAAAATATCACTTTTCACAATCTATTCTAAAAAAATCTGTATCAAACATATCCTTATTAAAAAAAATGTAAAACTTCATTCTGGTATCACCCTATAAAGAATTGGATAATTCATGACATAGATAAGCCAAGACCACCTTGAAAATAGCCCGTGCTGCAATAATTCATATACAAGTTATGAAGGGAGAAATTTTTTAGGCTCCCGAAGATCTTGGTGTTTGGGGAGATACAAGGGCGGGTGTTGGTACTGTGGCTTCTAATATTGTGACCACGAGCTTCATTCCCTTGGAGCAGTGATCTAACTATTCTAACCGCACAAACGCACCTCTTCTAACTTGATTTGGCAAGGTAATTACGTCATTTGTGTTTTTTTTTTTTTTGATACCCTGTATCCCAGATTACGCCGAATTATGTCCTAGACCACCCATCACCGACCCCTTAGCAATGGACGGAAGTAAATCGCGGTATATGCCCAAGATAATCAGGGTCCGTGCACTCTTTAAACTCTTGGCCCCAAGGGAGCCTTCCTCCAAGAATATTATNTGAATATTATATCACCAATCTGCTTCACCCACAAATAAATATTACATCACTCAGCTGCTCCATCCAGGATTCGAACTCCCCACTCTGAGGTTGCAAGTCCAACAATGTCCATCTTTTGCCAACTTGGATGTGCTCCGAGGGGCAATTACGTCATTTGTGTTAGTAAGAAGATTGATTGTGTTTGTGTAAGATATTTTTAGAAGGTAGGGCCATCCACCTTTAAAACATTGTGAGATCCTTGCTTGTACATGCACACAACCAAAAACCGTTGTGTGAATTAACAAGGGAGTGCATATACATGACCATGCACCCAAGATTTCGTGTGAAGCAAGAAAAACTAAGTACAAGAAAAGCTTTGATACAATTCTGAACTGAATGGAATGTGTAAACTCGGTTCCTTATTAAAATAGACAATCTCATACAAACTTGTCCAACATGCGAAAAATGCTGTCTATGTGTTGATATATGCTATTAATCCTATGGTTGATATCAAAATTCATGATGTTTCTCACTACAGTAAAATCTCGATAAATGAATGTTTAATAAATTAATAATCACTTTTAAATAATAAAATTTTTCGATCTCTATCGTTGTACTAAATTAATAATCTCTCTAAATACATAAGATACTTTTTTTTTTTTTTGAGATCCTTGAAGGCACAACAAATATATAAAATAATAATTGCTTAAATTCATAAAAATTCATACTAATACAAATTATAAAAAAAATTTAATTTGACATGTTTTTCATTTTCCCTCGTTCATTTTATACAAAGTAATTATTTAAGGTTATGACTATTGAAATACCCCTTTTGAAGAAGCAATTGGTAAAATACAACTATAATCCGGATCATAATTATCATTGGATAGATGTATTGAGTACTTCTTGAACAATATCTTCATAAGTAGGAGATTCTATCATAACATCATTTTTGCTAGAATGGTTTAAAATGTGCTCAACATTTATCACATTTCTATAGCGTAGACCAGAAATAGTTTCATGCAATCTATTATTTTTTTCATCTTAGCTAACATTTTGGTTCATCGTTAATATCTTTACCTAACATAATCTTGTAGTGCTTAAAATAATTTGCAATAGTTGTTGTCTTCACATCATTGTTCCAAGCCGTATTAATAAAATTGATAGTATTCATCATCTTGTCAAACCAACAAACAAACTCTTGAAAAAGTAAACCAGTCATCCTTGCTTTCCATTTCCTCGATAATGATAGTTAAGATTATTCATACTTATAATTTTAAAACATCTAGAATTAGCAAACTTACCAATAATCCAAAGAAATACTTTGACTGAACCTTCACCATTGCAAAAAACAATAATTAATAATCTATAAATTAATAAATATTCATTTATCGATAAATTAATAACATGTATAAAATAATAATTTTTCTTGATTAAAATATTATTATTTTATAAATGTTTTACTGTAAATGCTCAAATTGATAACGTTAATTTCTTTTTGTATGAATTAAGCCTAGAAGCTAGTAGGCTCGAACCACCTTGCCCTGTACTGGATGGATCACATTGAGCAATGCTATATGTACGAAGTATAAATAATCCACATGTGAAGTGACATTAGATGATAATATCAATATAATGTATTTTGTATCCACTCATTTAATTGACATTATCGTTTCATCACATATCACCTATCGCATGGGGATGCTTCCCTCTTTGTATATATATAATTATTCAATCATATTTAGTCATTAAATATTATTTTCAACATGCTCCTAATTAATATTTTGATCAAATGTCAAACAAATGCACAATTTTTCCAAAAAAGTACAGCGAGACTAACATTATTATTTTGCTAATTTTGCAAAAAGATAAGTTTGATGACCAAAATTGGGCAAACCCATAAGTTCATTGCCTAAACAAGTGTTTAACCATTAAATGAAAATACATGATTTCTAACCTTTTAAGATTTTATACGAGATAGTAGATTAATTGGGTGGGTGGGGCTCAAGCTCGAAACAAAGTTATTTGATATATTGTACATCTCCGACATAAAATATTTTTCAGTCCATTCAGTGTAATTGACACCCACTTTCTACATCGTCTCCAACTATAGTACGATTGCAACAAGAACTGTGACCAAGAAAGGTCTCAAGGCAATTTTGAAACCTTAATTTTCTTGAAATGCTTTAGTTATAGCTTTCATTTTCTTGTAATTTGCTAATGATAGAGGATGCTTTCATGGTGTTGGTACAATAACCTCGTGTTTGTGTTCTGTTAAGAGATTTGATTTGGGCGAATAACTTATTTGATATTCATTTCATAAACACGTTACACATATATATACATAGAGATGATATTTCTCATTAGGAAATAATCTTATCTAATAAGGAAAATAATCCTACTATATATACAAATGTTATATATGTGAAGACAACTCATAAAACTCCTCCTCAAGTTGAAACATAGATATCAATCATACCCCACTTGTTACAAATATAGTTTATTCGATTCCCAGTTAAGGCCTTAGTGAACACATCAGCTAATTGATCCCCAGTTTTGACATGCTTAGTCAAAATCAATCCTTGTTGTAACTTCTCACGAACAAAATGACAGTCTGCCTCTATGTGCTTTGTTCTCTCATGAAATACCGGACTAGTGGCAATGTGAATAGCTGCTTGATTATCACACCCCAAGTTCATAGAGTGGGACTTATCAATGCCAATTTCCCTAAGTAGGTGTTGTAGCCACATAAGTTCATAAGTCACTTGTGCCATAGCTCGATATTCAGATTCTGCACTTGATCATGCAACAACACTTTGTTTCTTACTTTTCCAAGAGACTAGATTACCTCCAATGAAAATACAATACCTTGTAGTAGAGAGCCTATCTATAAGAGAACCTGCCCAGTCAGTATCTAAGAAACCCTCAACTTTACAATAACCATAATCTCTATAAAGAATCCCACGTCTTGAAGCTCCTTTAAGATATTTTAATATATAAGTTACAACATCTCAATGTGAAGTTCTAGGAGATGACATAAACTGACTAATAACACTTACTAGAAAGGCAATATATGGACGAGTAATTGCGAGATAGTTCAATTTTTCCACTACCCTCATGTACTTGTTTGCATCAACAAAAACATCTCCATATTCTGCTCCAAGTTTCACATTTGGTATCATGGGGGTATCACAAGGTTTTGCTTCAGCTAAACATGTCTCATCCATTACATCTAGGACATATTTCATTTGAGATAGAAAAATTGCTTTACCGCTTTGAGAGATCTTTATCCCTGAGAAATATTTTAAAGGACCTAACTCCTTTGTCTGAAACCTTGAACCTAGGAAAGCCTTTAGCATAGTTATTCTACTGTTATCACTACCAGTAATTACAATAACATCAACATATACCACTAACAAGATATACCTAGCTGTAGATTGTTTAAAGAATATAGAGTGATCATATGCACTTCATTGCAAACCAAATCCAGTCACAACCTCACTAAATCTTCCAAATCGGCACGGGGTGATTGCTTCAGACCATATAATGACTTTTGCAGTTTGCATACCTTTCCTGACTCCCCCTGAGCAACAAACCCTGATGGTTGCTCCATGTAAACTTCTTCGAGCAAATCACCATGTAGGAATGCTTTTTTAACATCCAGATGATGAAGCGGCCAATGATAGGTAGCAGCGAGAGAAATGAATAACCGAATAGAAGCTAGCTTAGCAACATGAGAGAAAGTTTTAGAGTAATCCACACCATAAGTTTGAGCATACCCCTTAGCAAACAAACAAGCCTTTAATCAAGCAATAGATCCATCAAGATTCATCTTAACTATAAACACCCATTTACACCTGATTGCCTATTTATTAAGGGGTAAAGGAACCAAATCCCAAGTATGATTATGTTCCAGTGCCAACATTTCTTCTTGCATGGCCGCTCGCCAGCCACTGTGAGACAAAGCCTCAGAGATAGATTTCGACGACACGTGCTCTAAGGAAGCAATGAAGGATTTGGAAGAAGGTGATAATGGATGATAAGAAACAAAAGAAGAGACATGATAAGTACATGACCGTTTACCTTTTCGGAGGGCAATTGGAAGATCAAGACAAGGATCGGGAGGGGGTGACGAATCCGGAGGCAAAGCAATAGGTAGATGCTGTAAGTCATGGTTAGTAGAAGGTGCTACCGAAGATTGTTGCACACAATGAGTGTAAACATTTCGAATATATGGATGAGAAGATACTGGTAACACAAGTGTAGTTACAGTGTAAATAAGGAAATCATCCTCAAACTCAATAGAAGATGGAGTAGAAGACATATAAGTATTGGAAAAAGGGTGTGGACTCAAAGAAGGCGACATCAGCAGATACTAAGTATCTTCCTAATGAAGGAGAAAAACATCGATAACCTTTTTGATGTCGAGAATAACCCAAAAATATACACCCAAAGGATCTAGGATCAAGCTTGGAAACTTGAGGTCTCATATTTTGGACAAAGCAAGTGCACCCAAATATTCTAGGAGCAAGAGAGAATAAAATATGAGAGGGAAACAGAATGGAATAAGGGACTTACCATCTAAAACAAAGGAATGCATACAATTGATTAAGTAACATGCAGTAGATACCGCATATGCCCAAAATTCTTTTGAAACATTCATATGAAAAAGAAGAGCTCATGCAACCTTCAATAAATGACGATTCTTTTGTTTTAACACTCCATTCTATTGCAGAGTAACGACACATGAAGATTGATGAAGAACGCCTTTTTGTAAAAGAAAGGAAATAAATGTGGATGAGAAATATTCCTTGGCATTATCACTCCTTAAGATACGTATATATTTATCAAATTGAGTTTTAATCTCAGCAGAAATGGCACAAAAAACAGAAAATAATTCCGAATGATTTTTCATAAGATATAACTACGTAACCCGAGAATAATCATCCACAAAGGTAATAAAGTAGCGAAAGTCGATCTTAGATAAAATAGGATAAGGACCCCAAATATCAGAATGTATTAAATCAAAAGAGGATGCAACCCATTTAGTCATTCTAGGGAAATATGGCACACTTTGGTGTTTTGCTAATTGACACGACTCACAATTTAAGACACTTGATCAAGACTATGACATAATTTCTTCAAAACAGGAAGAGAATGATGACCTAAGCAACAATGGAGCTGCAGAAGAGAAGAAGTACTAGTGCATGCAATCGACTTTGGCACCGGTGTAGGAGAAGAGTCCAACACATACAAACCATTGAGCTCACGCCCTCTACCAATAATCTGCTTCATCCCAAGATCCTGAAAAACGCAGTAGTTAGGAAAGAAAAGAACACTAAAATTAAGGGATTTAGTAATTTGACTCACAGATAAAAGATTGAAAGGAAACTGAGGTAAACATAAAACAGAAGACAATGGTAAAGAGTTTGTTAGACTCGTTGTCCCGCATTCGACTACAAAAGTTTTAGAGCCATTAGCTAAAGTGACAATGATAAATTAGAAGAAGACTAAAATGATGAAAGTATACCTGTATTTTCGGTCATATGATATGTGTCACCGGAATCAATGACCCAATTGCGGGACGAGGTAGAAAAACACTCAACGAAGGAGATTAGCATATATATCACTCAACGAAGGTAATACCTCACTGGTAAGTAACTGAGTACGAGCCATCTCACATTCAGGACCCAAACCTGCAAGAAAACACTGGACCACAATCTACACTTCTTTCATGATCTTTACATCACTAGTAATAGGAAACATGGCACGCTTTTCTTCAAGTGCCTGTTTTACCTCGGTATAATATTGAAACAGATTTCGCCCCTTTTGCTCAGCCTGATAAATCTTCAACTTCAGTTCATGAACATGAGATACATCTTATTTACTAGAATACATAAATTCTAAATAGTCCCACAACTCTTTTCCAGTATCACAATGATTAAGACTTCATCAACTGTCGGGTCAAGAGTATTTTGAATCTGATTAAAGAGTTTATCATCCTCCATCAGCCATTTTTTTTGAATCCCAGGATTAGTTTCAGATGGTGGAGGTGGATCATCAGTCAAATGATCATCCAAATCTAAACCTGACATATACCTACGGATAATTCTCTTCCATTGAGCATAATTCCTACTATTCGTTAACTTTCTTTTTGTGATTTTTGAGGATGGGGTTATTGTGATTTCATTCAACATTTTCTTATCACTTTCAGCCATGATTAACAGATAACTAAAAGGGACACAAAAGAGAGTAGCTCAAATGAACCCCAAAGCGACTCAAAAATAATATAAATCCAATAATATTGCAAGCCTAATAAAGTAACCCAAACAAAATAAACCAATTAAAAAAAATTGACACCTTAAAGCCCGAAGGAAATTTTTTATCAAACTACAGCCCAAGTTAACTCTGCTCATTATCAAACCTCAGCCTAAGTTCTATTTCTTCTTCCCTGAACTCTGCTCACTACGTTGAAGAAAACGTCGGCCAGAGATCCCAGCCCAACACTGCTGAATAGAACCGCCACAGAATCAACACAAAAATCCCAGCCTAACACCGCAGACACACTCGACTGGTACAATTCTACTTATACCGTCGAACAGATGATCGGCAACTACTCGCAATAACACACTCCTCAGACGTCAGAAGCAACCTCGATCGACGACAATAGACATACTTCCGACCATAACTATACTCAAGTTCTGTTGTCTTTAATCAATATCAACTGACCCAACACTCCCTATCCGAAAAGAAAAGTCAGAAGAAGAAGAGGAAATAAATGAAGCGGAAGAAAAATACCAAACCCTAGAAACATTGCTCTGATACCATGTTAAAAGATTTGATTTGGGAGAATAACTTCTTTGATATCAATTTCATAAACGGGTTATACATATATATACATAGAGATGATATTTCTCATTAGGAAATAATCTTATCTAATAAAGAAAATAATCCTACTATATATATATAAAGACAACCTATAACAAGTTCCATTATTTTTATAATATATTGTTTAAGAAGTGTTTTTTTGAGGAATGTGTAGTTAAAAGTAAAGAAAAAATTTAGAATTATGTGTAAAATTATTTTATTAAAAAAATATGTAATTTCAAAAGAATTTAAGCAAAAATGAATTTTAAAGAATGAGACTCAAACGTGGGCCAAGTGTATTTATGATCTCCTTTGTACATAAAATAGTAGAGTAGCTGGCTAACAGAGGTTGTCATAGTAGTTTTTTTGCTCCAAATTAAAATGTTATGGAGTTGTCTAATTTGGATGATATGGGTAGACTTATTAGTCAAAAGAGTAATAAAGCGATAAAATTAAGGTTTGTTTGTTTTTCCTATGAATCAAATGTAAATGCCAACAGTTTTTCATTTTTGCTCTTTTCCATTTTTACGTCAATGCTGGTCTACTCGAGATTTTTAAATCTTTTAATTTGATGCTAGTCTTATCTTTGAAAAAGATGTTAATAGCAATGACAATATTGATCTGAAAGTTTCATAATTCAAATAGGTAAATATTCCGAAGAAGTTCACCAATTCATACAAAAAAATAAATTCACATGTTATTAGATTTTTCTCAGGTTGATCAGCATTCGTTCCAATTTTGTACTTCTTCAAGTTAACTAATTTCTTAAATATGAATAAAACAGTATCTTCGTTTCGTACGACTCGGCCATGTAATGCACAATGCACCCGCACTCCACTAAAATCAAATCTTGGAACCATTAGCTTTGATATGTGGAAAAACAAGTCTTTGAACCCTTCATCTTGACTAATGAAGCCAAATTCACTAATTGGATTGAATCATTTCATAATACCGGGTTTCAACCCACCAACACTTGACCGATACAATATCACTATCGGTATTCAACGTGAATCATCAACTTATATTGATTTCAATCAGAATTTTCATCAGTGTTTAATTACTCTATTAATTTATGTTAGAATGTATAATATAGATAATGTAGCTAGCTTTCTATTATGTATAAGGCAATAAACATATCAGCTGGAGATGTAAATATTCCATAAGGAAGAGAACCTATTAGCCAGCTGCCAGTTCGTGTGATAGCACATGGTTAGGTGCACAATTATTCTTTCTGTTGTAGTTTGTTAGGATCATCTTTTACCCTTTTACCCCCTATTTCCTTCTATATATTCACTCTTGTACTGATGATAAGAGGTAAGATGAATTTACTGATTCAATTGTAATCAATCAGTTTCCATTATCATCTTCATTCGGCTGCATTATTTTCTTCTTTATAATTTCTATTCAGCTGCAAAATCTTACATGGTATCAGAGCCATGACCACCATTGCTGAAACGAATTCTGCTAGCAGTGAAAACACAACCCCTGTCCAAACTCCTGACCTTTCCAACCATTACAAGTTGGAGAACTCGGATAATCAATGAGCTGTTCTAGTGACAGAGTTTCTAATCAAGGGCGAACACTCCGAGCTAAAAACAAGCTCGGTTTCATCAATGGATCATTGCCTAAACCTGAAGCAAGCAGTGCCTCTTTTCATCCATGGGAAAGATATAATGCCATGGTAGTGTCATGGATCCAAAATGCCACATCTCCCTCTCTTAGATCCAGTGTTGCATTTATGGATGAGGCAAGTGAGATATGGGTAGAGCTTAAGGATCGATTTACTCAACAAAATGGACCCATGATATATGAATTAAATAAGGCATTGGCTGATCTGGAGCAAGAAGGTGATTTTGTGAGCATTTACTATGGTAAGTTGAAGACCATTTGGGATGAATTGTCAGTATATGATCCCATTCCTGAATGTAGCTGTAGTCAATTGAAGGTGCTGGTGGATAGACACCAGTGTGATTATGTAATTAAATTCTTAATGGGGCTAAATGAAATTTATGATAATACAAGAGCTCGTGATGATGTTTGATCCTCTTCCACCAGTGAATAAGGTGTTTTCCTATATACAGCAGCATGAGAGACATAAGCAAATCACCTCTACTGCTAGGAACAATGAAGTTATTGCAATGGCAACTAGGAGGTCCTATGGAGACAACAAAACCATCAGCTATGGAAAATCTAATTTCACTGTTAAAAAGGATAGACCATATTGTACATATTGTAAAATTCCAGGACACAATTTGGATAAGTGTTTTAAGGCAGGAAATACTGAGCCTCCTATCTACACACACTGCAACATGATAAGACATACTATGGAAAAGTGTTTTAAGCTGCATAGTTACCCTCCAAATCATAAATTATACAAAGGCTAGAGAAGATATGAGAGTTTTGCAAATCAATCAAGTTGATACAGGAAGAAAGTAAAAGGCCAGTTTCTCTAACTAAAGGAGAGCATCAAGAGTTCCTTGTCTCGCTTCAATCTAAGGATAACTCACAGATCAACCATTCTGTCAATCATGTGTAGACCATTGATCACTCAAAATCTAAACATCGGTTTGATTTATCTGGTAAAGCCACTTGTTTATTTGTTGCACCCACACCCTCTCAGAATTCTGCTGGTATTCATTAGATTATTGACACTAGTGCTACAGATCATATGATCTGTGACATCAGCTTGTTCACATCCATCAAAGCAAGAACCTCTCTCTCTCTCTCAGAGTAAAATTACCCACTAGGAAAGTGGTTCCAGCTACACATTCTGGTGAAGTACAACAGATTCTTTACTCTTGTGTGTTATATGTTCCCAATTTCCACTTCAATTTACTATATGTCAAAAGGTTAACACACCAGATCCTTTGTTGCCTAATATTCATGTCTGGTACTTGTTTTGTGCATGACCTTTTATCTTGGAGGACGATTGGGAAGGGTGAAATTTGGAATGGCCTATATCGACTCATGCTATACAAAGTTCCATCCATAGCCTTAGTAACCACCTTATCAGCCCTTAACCTTGGACATCATTTTACAGCAGCTTCTATTATTAGTTCAGATGTTCAGCCACACTTATGACACTATCGATTAGGACACATATCTGATTCCATAATGAAACTCATTCCTGATACTTCTGATATTTTTCATTTCAAGAATGATAATAAAATTCCATGTTTTATATGTCCATTGGCAAAGCAACACAAGAATCATTTTCCCATAAGTTCACATAAAACTAAACAAATCTTTGATATCATCCATTGTGACATCTGGGGTCCCTGCCCCTACCACAGTTCATGATGGATCCAAATATTTTCTTTCAATTGTGGATGACTCTTCACAAGCCACTTGGGTGTATTTGCTTAAAAGAAAATTTGATGTTGGTTATTCAATTGAGGCATTTGTCCAAATGATAGAAAACGATTTCCAAGTTTCAGTTAAAATTTTGAGAAGTGAAAATGGGCCTGAGTTTAAACTAACTGAATTTTACAATCTAAAGGGGATCATTCATCAAAGAAGTTGTGTTGAGATCCCTCAACAAAACGGTATAGTTGAAAAAAAAATCAGCATTTAATGAATGTTGCAAGAGCCTTGAAGTATCAATCAAGCTTACCTATGTTTTACTAGAATGAATTCATTCTCATAGCAGCATACCTGATAAATAGAGTTCCCACACCATTGCTGCAAAACAAGTCACCTTTTGAAATGTTGTTCAAGTGTAAACTAATATATTCTCATCTTAGGATTTTTGGATGCCTTCGCTTTGCTTCCACTTTAACACATGGGAGAAGAAAATTTGATCCTAGAGGGCGCCAGTGTGTTTTCTTGGGTTACCCTTTTGGAGTGAAAGGATACAAAGTGATGGATTTACAAGCAAAAATCATATTTATATCTAGGGATGTAGCATTTCATAAAGCTCATTTTCCTTACAAACCGTCTGAAAAAAATCATTGACAAGGCTGAATTTGTCTTTACCAAGCCACTCCTTAATATTGCTAATTACATTTATGAATCAACATCAGATGAAACACTTGGTTTATCTAGTCCTAATACACCTGATGAGACCATTCCCAACAGTCCTACACCTGATAGTAATCTTCAAACACCACCTATCATTAGAAAATCTACAAGAGTCAAGAAAGCACCCCAGTACTTGCAAGACTTTCACTGACACCAGGCTACATCAAATCAGCAATCCCAATCTTCCCTCAAGACATGGTCTCCAGCCTCTGCAGGTAAGGCTTTTCCACTCTCTAACACTATTTCTTACCACAAATTATCGCCTTAGTTCAAAGTCTTTTCAACCTCCATTTGCACTCATTTTGAACCTAACACTTATCATCAAGCAGTAAGTGATCCTAATTGGTGCAAGGCAATGAATTCAGAGGTAGAAGCTCTTGAGTTGAATAGAACCTGGACTCTTACTGATCTTCCACCAGGAAAGATAGCAATTGGGTACAAATGGGGGTGTACAAGCTGAAGTACAACTCAGATGGAAGCATTGAAAGGCATAAGTCCAGGCTTGTGGCCAAAAGATATAACCAAAGAGAGAGAATAGATCACAATAAAACGTTTTCACATGTTTACACAAAACTTGTAATAGTTCAATGTTTGTTGGCAGTAGCAGTAGCAGTAGCAGCAGTTCAAAATTGGTACTTAAAGCAATTTGATGTGAGCAATGCTTCTTACATGGAGTTCTACATGAAGAAGTTTATATGCAGAAACCTCCAGGCTATACAAAAGGGACTCCCAACCAAGTTTACAAGCTGTTGAAAAGCATTTATGGCTTGAAGCAAGCTTCAAGACAGTGGTACTTTACATTTTCTGCAGCACTTATATAGTTTGGCTTCTTTCAGTCAAAGGCTGACTACAGCCTTTTCATTAAGGCCACCAATCACTCCTTTACAGGCCTACTAGTTTATGTAGGTGACATTATAGTGGTTGGATCCAATGTGGAACAAATAGACAGAGTTCCGAAGTTCCTCAGTAGCAGGTTTAAAATCAAGGCAATGGGTGACTTGAAATATTTTCTAGGTCTGGAAGTTGTAAGATCCAACAAGGGAATTGTGATATCCCATTGCAAGTATACCTTAGATTTATTGGCTGATGCAGAAATGCTTGGGGCTAAGCTAGTAAAGCTGACCAGAATCTAAAGCTGGGAAAGAATACACGAAGGACTCTGCTTGATGCCACAATTCACAGGAAATTGATTGGAAAGTTGATGTATTTATCCCTAACTAGACCCGATATCTGTTATGCTATTCAGAATCATAGCCAATACATGGAAGCACCCTCTTACACACATCTTGCTACAGTCCACAAGGTAATTAAGTATTTGAAGCTTTCACAGGACAAGGCATCCTATTTCTCTCTTCATCCTCATTGATTCTTCGAGCATTTTGTTACTCTAATTGGACAGCCTGCCCCGACTCTCGAAGACCAGTCACGGTTGTTGCATCTTCCTTGGGGATTCATTGATCTTATAGAAGTCCAATAAACAAACTATGGTGTCTCGTTCATCTGCTGACGCGGAATACAGGTCAATGGCTAGCACTTGTTGTGAGATTACATGGTTAAAATATATTCTAAAGGATCTTTAAGTTCATCACTCGCAACATGTCACCTTGCACTGTAACAACCAGGCTGCATTGCATATTGCCTCTAACTTAGTATTTCATGAAAGGATTAAGCATATAGAATTGGACTGTCACTTAATCAGAGATCAGATCGAGGCTCAACACATTTGTACATCCTATGTTCACACTCAATCACAACTTACGGATATGTTCACCAAGGCATTATCTTCTATTACTCTAAGATCTCATTTGTCCAAGATGGAAATAGAAAACATCTATTCTCTATCTTGAGGGGGGCTGTTAGAATGTATAATATAGATAATGTAGCTAGCTTAATAATGTATAAGGCAATAAACATATCAGCTGGAGATGTAAATATTCTATAAGGAAGAGAACCTATCAGCCAGCTACCAGCTCGTGTGATTGCATATGGTTAGGTGCACAATTATTTTTTCTGTTGTAGTTTGTTAAAATCATCTTTTACCCTTTTACCCCCTCTTTCCTTCTATATATTCACTCATGTACTGATGATAATAGGTAAGATGAATTGACGGATTCAATTGTAATCAATCAGTTTCCATTATCATCTTCATCCGGCTGCATTATTTTCCTCTTTATAATTTCTATTTAGCTGCAAAATCTTACAATTTATTTTATTGTTCTTGAAAATGCCTTCTTGACGGTTTTTGCCCCCAAATCTTTTAAGCCACCTCTAAGAAGAAGAATGAGCGATGATGGTGGCAATGTTTATTTGAAGGCGAGGATAGCTAATTCAAGGAAAACCTTGTTGCTCGAGGTAATGTGGATAAGATGAAGGTTACATTGGCGACTTTGGAGGATGATGAATGGATCAAGGATTTTAGCTCTCGCCTTATTTCTAGCCAAAAATTTGTAGGACAACTAGTCTTCCTGATTCAGTCGAAATGAACTTGACATCGAGAAGGCTTACGGTCTCTCTCAATTCTCTAAACCAATACATTCAGAGCACACTATATATGCATTTCTATGTGTTCAAATAAGTGAAATTAATTAATCATTAACTTCTCATTCCAAATCCAGAACTACAAATTTTGGATCTCATCAATACAGTAACAACATATATGTTTAAATGAATGTGACAAAAGAAAAAAACCGAAGAGTAAAACTTATTTAGTATCACACAACATAGAATTAGAAAATGAAAGACAGAGCCTGAAAATTAAGAGGTGGACTGCATATATATGTTAAGCCAGGATCATCTTAAAAACAGTTTCAAAGGCTCCTGAAGATCCTGGTGTTTGAGGAGGTAAAGGGGTGGGTGCTGCTGTAGCTGCTTCTAATACATTGATCACAAGCTTCATCCCCTTCGTGCAGTGATCTGCAACCGCGCAAATGTACCACTTCTTCCCTGGTTTCGCAAGGGTAATTACGTCGTTTCCGCTAGCCAGAAGACCAGTTGTGTTTGATTTCAAACACTGTTGGAAGTCAGGTCCATTCACTTTCAAAACATTGTGAGATCCCTTATTGTACATGAACGCTGCACCCAAAACAAGATTAAAAATCAATGAGGGAGTGTATCAATATGAACACCAAAAAATGTGGTATCAGAGATGAACTTATTAATAATAAAATTGGCTCGGATAGAAAATTGGAAAAGTAGGGTGGGGGATAAGGAGACACAAAATAAGGGACTCAACATACTCAGTGTGTCTCCAACGTAGAACGTTTTGCCTGCAGCCCATTCAGTGTAATTGACACCCACTTTCCAGCCAGAATTGTCTCCAACCGTATAGTTAGTTGCCATAGCTGAAGCAGCAATCATTGCAAAGAAAACTGCGATCAAGAAAGCTTTCGAGGCCATTTTGAAACCTTAATTTAACAAAAAAGATTTCTTAGTTAATTTTCGTGTGTTTGTTAATGATAGAGGATGCTTTCATTGTGCTTAAAGGTAATTGTATTTATAGTATCCATAAGGGAAGAATACCAGCCGGCTACAGCGGCTGTCATAGTGTTATGCTCCAAAGAAATATCCCCGAACAATGTAATATGGCATTACTCAATGTAATTGCATGGAGCTGTCCAATTTGTCTTGTATGAGACTAGATCAAAACAATATGATACCCAAAAATTAAAGTTCGTAACTTTATAACTTACTCTTTTCTAGTCAAAGTCAAGAAATTATTTACTCACACACCATTAAAGTTAGCCTTGATCATAGGTTTGACACCTAAAGGCCCCCAAATGGCATCCATAATCGACAAATGTTGATCCACTAGTGTTATTTAGGATGGATCGTATCATGTTGCCACTAGGAAGCCAAGCGGTCATACAATTACATGCTAGGGTGTTGGGCAAAAAACCTTACATCATGGTTAAACACAATTAGACAATTTTGTAAAGAATCATATTTTAACCAAAAAAAAAAAAGACTATAACAGAAGATATAATTAGTTTTGTGCTTCTAACTTGTTCTCTTGTTACAGTTTCTTTGTTAACTCAGAATAGTATTCTTTGTAAATATCTCGTCGGACAATATTCTAAAAAATTTAAAATATTGGTGCTTAATATTTGATTAAAAAGTTACAAAATTTTAATTAACTATGTGATAAATTTGATGATATATAGATAAATAATTATTTTAAGATAATCATAATTCCTTTAGGGCATATGGGAATAAAATCAGAGAATAATAATGTCATGATCAATCGTTTCATTAATAAAATATATATTTTTTAACAAAAAATTATCAAAAATTAAAAGAAAAATGAGAATAAAAATATTACTAATAAAGCATATCACCTACAAATAAGTTGGCATAATTTATGCATTATCTTGGACAAACACAATTTGACTATGTTGTGTTTTGATCCAAATTCTAGTGAGTATTGGAGTGGTCTTGAAGAGATCAAAATTATGGACTGGAGGAAAAAGTCGTCGCATTTTCGCTAGCACAAGCCGCTTGAGCGAACCCGATGGAAAACATTCCGAGAGTTCGTCGCTCGACTATTGCTACCCCGTCGCTCGAGTGACAAGTTTATTCGACCTAATCCCGTTTCATTTTTGATGCGATTTTGATTGTTCCACATGACGACAATGAAGTATAACATGGATAGAAATACGAGTACATTATGGCAAGTGAAGATGGAGAGCAGTGTTGGTGCAGATGGATTTGGAGGAAATCTTGCTTAGTTTTGATATGATGCCTACTACTTGGACGCAGGATGAAAAGCAACGTAGGAATCGGAAAGCTCAATCTCAAATTCATCTACATCTCTCGAATCAAATTCTTCAAGATGTTCTTAAGGAGAAAAGTATTGTTGCGTTGTGGTTGAAGTTGGAGCAACTTTGCATGACAAAGAGCTTGACCAGCAAGTTATACCTGAAACAGGGGTTGTATTCTTACCGGATGTCTGAAGGTACGTCATTGGATGATCACTTAACTATGTTCAAAGAAATCGTGGTTGATTTGGAGACATTGGAAGTTAAGTATGACGAGGACGACTTGGCTTTGATGTTGTTATGTTCGCTATCATCATCATGTAACTTTTAAGGATACTATTCTCTATAGTGGGGATACTCACCGTAGAAGAGGTCTATGATACTTTACTATCTTATGAGAAGATAAAACATCTTGCTGGAGGATTTAAAAATCATGCTAAGGGTTTGATTGTGCGTGAGAGAAATCAAGATAGGAATGTTGGTAGAAATATGAGGAGCAAATCGAAATCTAGACAAACTGAAAAGACATGTCACTATTGTAAGAAGAAGGGACATATTAGAGCTGATTGTTATGCCTTGAAAAACATAAATAAAGCTACCGGTGCTACTAATACAGGGAAGTAACATGTTAATACAGTGGAGGCTAATGTTGTGGAAGATGAGCAAAGTGGTGGAGAGCTTCTTATAATTTCTGACGGGGATTCTAAACCTTGTGAGGAATAAGTTTTTGACTCGGCTTGTATTTTTCATGTGTGTTCTAACATGGAATGATTTTCTACATATGAAGGAATTTCGAGAGGTGCTATAATTATTGGAAACAACGCGCCTTATAAAATAGTCGGAGTTGGCACAGTCAGTGTAACGCCTCGAAAATTTTAAAATAAAATTTTATTTATTTTATATAGTATATTTTTNTTTATATCTTATTCGAGCCAAATAATTATGTATTGATAGGATTATCAATGTTGATTGTGATAATGATAATCTTTTTGTGATTTGGATAGAGTTTGATTGCAATTTTAATTTGGTAAAGTTTAAAAGTAATCATAATTCTATCTTTTGAAATTCAATTCTTATCCAAATTCCTTATATACATCGTTTTAAATTCTAGTTGTATACAAACTCAATTAAGAATTTCAACAATAAATAGTGTGCAATTATCTTACAATTTACCACCAAAGAATTTTACAAGCAGCTTTCATATAAAGCAGTTGTAAATTGCAAGTATATTTTTATTCAAAAGTTCGTATGATCAATTAAGGTAAGATACCTTTATGCAAGTTGTTCGTGTTCTTATACTTTTATATTCAGTAATTTATGCATGAATTGTCAGTTGACTTTCGGGTTCTTTATTAAGAAATGAGAGATCCTTCGAGAATTTAAGATAACTTAAAATGGGTGTGTCGATTGGTCACCGATATACTCCATAAGAGAAGAATAATATGAATTGTTCATTTTATTGTGATATAATTGTGTATCAAAATTACACGTATCTTACTGTGTATTTTTTAATACTCATTCTTACAAAAATTTTACAGATTAGTTCGGGTCGATTGGAACAGTGACGGGATAGTGATGCAATTGCCAAGAGGAATCGAAGAGATAAAACATTAAGTTTATTTTTTCTTTAAATTATTAGCCAATTTAATTTGTTCACAGACATTTATTTAAATTGTGATTATGTTTTCATTATGGATATTTTTGTTATTTTTATTTAAAGAATATTATTTTATCGTTCCGCTTGATATAAAAACTTGAATTTTTTGTAACCAACCAGTGTTTGTGAAATTTTAGGGTGTTACAATCAGAATCAAAGTGTTCGATGGAGCTGTCAGAACACTTACAGATGTAGGACATGTTCCAGAACTGAAGTAGAATCTCATATCTTTGAGTGCACTTGACTCAAATGGCTATAGATACATTGGTAAAGGTGGAGTTTTGAAGGTGAGCCAGGGCACTCTTGTTGTCATGAATGGATATAAAAACTCTACACAACTGTACATTTTGCATGGTTCTGTAGTAATTACGGATGCATCAATTTGTACTTCTTATTTGATGGATGATGAAATTACAAAACTTTGGCATATGCGGCTCGAGCATATGAGTGAGAATGAGATGGCGGAGTTGAGTAGAAGGGGACTTCTTGATGGGCAAAAGACCAGCAAAATAGAGTTTTGTGAGCATTGTGTCTTTGAGAAATAGAACAGAGTTAGCTTCATTAAAGGAAGATACAACACGAAGAGAACACTTGAATATATCCATTCGATCTTTGGGGACCAGTCAGGGTACCATCTAAAAGACAGGGTACCATCCAAAAGAGGCTATTATTACTTGTTGATAGTAATTGATTACTTCTACAAGAAAGTTTGGGTATTCTACTTGAAGCAGAAGAGTAATGTGTTTGGGACCTTCAATGAGTGAAAAACGTTGGTAGAGAAGCAGATTGGAAGCAAGTGAAATTTCTACTAACTGATATGGGTTGGAATTTTGCCAGAAGAGTAATGTGTTTGGGACCTTCAATGAGTGAAAAACGTTGGTAGAGAAGCAGATTGGAAGCAAGTGAAATTTCTACTAACTGATATGGGTTGGAATTTTGCTCAGATGAATTCAATAGCTTCTATAATGTTGAAGGCATCTTGAGACATTTGATTGTGCCTAGAATTCCTAAATAGAATGGTGTGGCAGAAATGATGAACAGAACCTTGATGGAAAAGGTTCGTTGTATGCTTTCAAATTTTGAGTGGCTTAAGTCTTTTTGGGCTGGAGCTACTACTACAACTTGTTTTCTGATTAATCGCTCACCATCAATTGTCATTGATAAAAAGACACAAGAAGATGTAGGGTATGGTAAACCTCCGACTTATGCTCATGTAGATAATGGGAAGTTGGAGCCTAAGTCTAGAAAGTGCATCTTTCTTGGGTATAAATTAGGTGTGAAGGGGTATAAGTTGTGGTGTCCCGAGACAAAAAATATGGTTGTTAGTAGGAATTTAGTATTTGATGAACTTGTTATGGTTCATGGTTCACCTTTTGGAGATCCTGATAAAATTGAGGAGCAGAATCATTCAACTCAAGTAGGGTTAGAAATTGGTTTAGTGAAACAATTAGAGGTTGCAGAACAGTCTACTACAAATCAGTCCAGTTCGGGATTGACAGACAGTAAGATCTTGCCTAGACCACCAGTATCACAGTATTCTATAGCTAAGTATAGACCTCACAGATAGATTAGACCTCTACAAAAGTATGAGAAAATAGATTTGGTAACTTATGCATTGAGTGTGGCTCAAGACATTGATTCTACTAAGGAGCTTGCTACATATTCAGAGGTAGTCGGTTGCAGTGATTCTAGCAGATGGATGATTGCTATGCAGGATGAGATGAAGTTGTTGAGCAAAAATAACACTTGAGACTTGGTGAAATTGCCTAAAGGTAAAAGGTGGTTCGTTGTAAATGGGGGGTTCAAAAGAAAGGAATGCACGTAAGGGATTGAAGATGCTACATATAAGGTTAGATTGGTGGCAAAAGGCTACAGTCAGATTTCGGGTGTTGATTTTACAGATGTGTTCTCACCAGTTATGAAACATAGTTCTATTCGAGCTTTACTTGGAGTGGTGGCTAAGAATGGTTTGGAGTTTTAGAAAATGGATGTCAAGACAACATTCTTACATGGAGAAATTGAGGAGAGCATCTACATGTAACGACTAGAGGGGTTCATAGTTTCAGAGAAGGAAGACTATGTGTGCTTGTTGAAGAAATCCTTAAAAACGTCATCGAGGCAGTGATATAAGATGTTTGATTCATTCATGACTACTTATGATTTTGATAGATGTAATTATGATAGTTGTATGTACTTCAGGAAGGAAAGTGGTGGATCAACTACATATTTGTTATTATCTATTGATGATATGCTCATAGCAGCTAAGGATAAAACAAATGTCAGAAAAGTAAAATTCTAACCTAGCAAGAAGTTTGACATGAAGGATTTGGGTACAGCGAAGAAGATTCTTATAATCGAAATCTTGAGGGATAGAAAGGCTGACAGATTGTATTTGAGTCAGAAGATGTACATTGAGAAGGTGTTTGAAATATTCAATATGGTAAATGCGAAGGCTAGCAGTACTTCCTTGGCTGCCCACTGTCAATTATCATCTAACTTGTGTCCTCAGTCAGATGAAGACATTGATTACATGTCTTGGGTTTTTTATTCCAGTGTAGTTGGTTTGTACAAGATTTGATTTGGCATATGTAGTTAGTGTAGCTAGTAGATATATGGCAAATCCTGACAAGGAATATTGGAAAGCAGTGCAGTGGATCTTCAGATACTAGAGGGGCTCTTTTAATGCTTGTTTACATTTTGGTAGTAATTCAAATGCAGTCATTGGGTATGTGGATTCAAATTATGCAGGGAATTTTGATAAGAGGAGATCACTTACATGGTATGTGTTTACCCTTAGAAGCTGTTCTATCAGCTGAAAAACTACTTTGCAAAATACAGTATCTTTGTCTACAACATAGGCAGAATATATGGCCATTACAGAGGCATGTAAGAAGGCTATGTGTTTGAGAGGATTGATTGGTGAAATCAGTGAAGACTTGCAGATATCTACATTATTCTATAATAGTTAGAGTATAATTTTCTTGACTAAGAATCAGATTTTCACGAGAGGACTAAGTACATTAATGTGAGGTGATGTGATTGCTCGTGATGATATTGTAGTGAGCAGGGTTGATACCAGCGATAATCCTGCTGATATGATGACAAAACCACTTCCTATTGCTAAGTTTGAACATTGCTTGAACTTAGTGGGTGTTTGTCATTGATTTAGTCTATTGTGGCTTGTTTGGAAGAGGAAGAGCGGTGTTTATTGATGGAATTATGACTTGAAATTCCTTGTGTTGGAATTTGGTTCAAAGTGGAGATTTGTTGTGTTTTGACCCAAATTCTATTGGGTATTAGAGTCTAAACTGGAGTGGTCTTGAAAAGATCAAAATTATGGATTAGAGGAAAAAGTCATTGCATTTTCGCTAGCCTGACGCTAGTTGGCCGCTCGAGCGAGCCTGATGGAAAATAATCCGAGAGTTCATCACCCTCCTGTTGTTGCCCCGTCACTTGAGCCACAGATTTATCCGACACAGACCCATTTCATTTTTTGACGCGATTTTGGACTCATATTCTCCTACAACTTATCTCTAGGGTTTATATATATATGTATATATCACGACTTGTAATGTATACATTAAGAGAAGACAAGAAAAAAATTCTCATTATATTCTCTATATATTCAACAACATATAGAGAGATTTAGAGCTTAGATTTCAATTAAAATTATTGAAATCTTGATATTGTAAATACAAAACTATTGATTATAATTGATTGTTCTTCTCTACCCGTAGTTTTTTCCCGAATTGGATTTCCACATAAATTCTTGTGTTCTTATTTTATTCTTCATTAATTCATTATTGCCATTATCTTGCAATTCATTTCATAACAGACTACAGCCAAAAGATTCACGTACCTCAAGTATACAATTAATAATGGATTATTCATTGTTAACTCCTCTTTATCTTAATCTTACAGCATATACTGATGCAGATTCAGCAGGTAATCAAGATTGTTACACCTATATTTTTGAACATGTCAACTTTCTTGACTCCAACACCATCCCTAGGTGCTATAAAAAGAAATGGATGATTGCACGGTCTTCTGCAAAAGCTAGACATTGCTTCGTGCTTCCACGACAACTGATCCTTATGGATTAGCAACCTCGTAGCTAACTTAGTTTGCCTATCTAGACTACCCGCCCTTTAGTGTGATAATGGTGTCCCTTTTGTCTATTCGACTTATTTCGCTCCTCGCATGAGCCATAATGATTACATTCTATCATCATTTGGTGCGGGATGAAGTGGCCAATGGCTCATTGGTTGTCTGTCACGTTTCACTCATGATCACCTTGTACATGTTCTTAGAAAACCATCTTTTGATAGCATATTTGGACATAAATTCTTCCCCATTTAAGCCATGCTCATATTTATTGTCACTTGTACAAGTTTATGAATTCTTTGCACTGCGTTTGTACTATTCACTTGTATGTGTACTTATTTCCTTGCACGAAGATTATTTTATTTCCTAGTACAAACGAATTATATATGTATGATATAAGGGGGAATGAATTAAATATAGCATGCTCAACCATCCATTTTGTTTTGTATTTTTCTTTTTGTGTGTTTTTTATATCGTAACAAGCAATATAGTGGACCTTTGAGTCCAGATATCGTTCTTTCGAGGACTATACTTTAGGACTTAATCTAATTTTTTCAACTCTCATTTGATAAAAGCAAGTAAATAATTATAATGGTTATGATTATTTTTCCTAATTACTTTTGAAAATATAAAAAGATCACAAACAATGGATGAATTGAAAACTCAAATATGTGATGAATATTAATATATAACAATTTCATCTATTGATCACCCTAATGCTTAATTCAAGATTAATAACCTAATGTAGTGTTTGATCGAATTCTTCTATTGTATTCAACTTACCCATTTCGAGTTCTCATTGAGTTTATTTANAAGATTAATAACCTAATGTAGTGTTTGATCGAATTCTTCTATTGTATTCAACTTACCCATTTCGAGTTCTCATTGAGTTTATTTAACTAATTAAATTTCATATCTCTATGTGAATCAATTTTAGTTAAACGAAACACTAGTTCTAAGAATTCATATTATGATCGCAACTTAGTATATGTATCTCTACACATTATACTAATTTATCGAATTTTACTATATGATCTAAATCTCAAACTCACATCTCGATTCGTAAGAGACTCACATAATCATCAAATTATTGATCAAGTAATTTGATGCATTAAAGTCATAATAAAATCAACACATAACTAAATAAATCACAGAAATCTTGAATAGAAAAATAAAGGATCTCAAATCGATTACATTATGTTCTCTTCATACTGTAAAAATAAAAACATGCAAAAGTGGAAAGATATCACCAAAAATTGACGACATGTGAAATTTCTAGTGTCTGCAGTCCTTTTTTTTCTCTCTCTATCTCTCTGCCGTTTTCTTCTCTATGTATGACTTTTCTCATTTTTTTCTCTTCTTTTCTTCTTTCTTTTTTCTTCTGTGCGTTTTTCTCTCTTCTCTCCGTGGCTTTTTCGTCTGTTTTTGTTCATCTCGTTTGTTTCTCTTTTTGTGCATGAATGTCTATATATATTATAATTCATAGCTCTTTTTATTCTTTTCAACCAAGGAGTCCAAGACCATGACATTCGAAATTGAGGCCCAATTAATTCCAATGCCTAATTAAATTAATGCTTGCTTTAAGTCTTCAATTATTTCATGTAATACAATTTAGTTCTTGAAACAAATTATTTGTGCAGTCCCTACCAATTTAGTCCTCATACTTTGGATTTTGCCATAAATTAGGTAAAATTTTATCCAAAAGACAATAAAAATATCATGATTTATGGCTTCGAATAAGTGTAGAAACTACACTTATCACACCCCCAACCTTAAATCTTTATTTGTCCTTAAACAAAACTAAAATCTAACAAACATACAAATATGATATGCTAATTATCTAATTGGTGGCTAGTCAATCAAGTAAAACAACAAGATTTAACTAGCTAACCTGACTTTTTATCTCAAGATTGAAATGATAATAATAAATCTATGCACAACTTCAAATCACAATACAAATTTAAAATCTACTTTTCTAATGTAAAATCGACATGTGTGTGAAGAATTAAGCATATCATATCATAAGTTGTTTCAATTTCCGACTCTCAATGGTCAAATATATTATTTCATCACTTGTAAGATTCACACACTCATAAACTTATTCTTTTCATTCTTTTTTAGTGTGTGAACTAATGTTGGATTTTTTATTATCATTACCTCTCTAGTTGGCAAAATTTCACTAATTGTAGTTCAATATTTCAATAAACAAGGATTCTCCATTAAGTTTGATTGCTTCAATCTCTAGGACTTAACTAGGCTAACAATCTCTTATCTTATGTACCTATTTTTCTGAATTATTTCTTTTTCATAATTATTTTTTCATTTATTTGAAGCATTATCTTCCTTAGATTTTCTAAATGACCCATGTAACAAGTTTTCGACCGATGACTACAAAATCAGATAACCATAGGGTACCAGGTTTTAAAGACCCTTGTAAGTTTAATCGCTCGAGTCATAAAGGCTACGAACAGAAATTTTCTAATAAAATATATTTTTTTATAGCTTGATTAGTGCAATATTCTTCATTTAACATCAATTCAAGTAAAATGGCATCTAACTTAAGATTTTCACCCAATTGTATTATATTGACCTTAGATAATTCGCACAAGATTTTAATTTCACACATAAAATTCATATTTATCTCAACATCTTCGTATAACAGTGAAATCTCCTCAAATTATTCTAAATTTGGTCCAAGAATGTAAAATTTAGTGGTTTTGGATTTAGCATCTATGGTCCACTATTTCAACATATTCAATTATGAAATCAACTAATTCTTATACAATGTTTAACTTAATTCATGTGCTCAATATATATCAAATTTCACATAAAAATAAAAATTAATCTAAGCATGCAACTTATTCACCATTTATAGATCAATTAATAATTGAATATATTCGTCATTGCATGCCAGTCAAACAAACTCACACAAGCATATAAAAGAAAATATTTTTATTTTATTTTATTTTTACTTATTTTACTAGAAGCACACAAAAATACATAAAAAAAAAATGAAAACTCATGTTTTCCACTCCCAAATTTAAACTAGACATTGTCCTCAATATCTTTAATCCTAAATCTGTATATAAAGGGATGGGGAAGAAAGTGAAGAAAAAACTCCCCTGATATGGTTTGTAATTCAATGACTAGTTTTCATATTGCTCCCGTTGGCTCCTTAGTCAATATTGGTTTAAATGTTCCGCAACGTCATATTCCTGAAAAATCAAATAAAGCACTAAGATCAAATAATTGGAATAAGTGTTACTTAGCTCTAATATCTAATAAACCAACTAACATATCGAAGATATAAGGGAAAATGATGTATGGATAATAGTCACAAATAAACATAAAATAAACTAAACTATTATAAAACTAAAAAACGGAATAAATAAAAAGAAAAAAAAGATTGGGCTGCCTACCAAAAAGTGCTTTTTTAATGTCATTAGCTTGAATTTATGTCATTGCACTTTGAGCAATTTTCATTTATGCATCATTTTTTTACTCTCTATATTTTGATATTTTCATTTTCATCTCTACCAGAAAGTCCACCAAAGTTTAATTCTCTATTCAGACAATTTCGTTGATCAGGTAGCTTTTCTTCATCAATTCTAAAGCAATNCACCAAGCTTATACTAGAAAGCCAACGACACTCCATACAAGTCTCTTTCACATGAATGGAATCACCACAATCTTAAATCATTTCTTTAACAAGTTGGAACGCTCCAAATTATTATGTATATGGTTAAAGGATGTTGTGAATCGTGGGTTAAAGGATTAAACAACTAAGTCATCTATTTGGCCTATGCATATGAATCTTCATGTTCCTGTAAGACGCTATATTTAATTATCGTGAATAATCATTATGATGTTTCCATCTATAAGCAGAAAATTAAACTCAAGCACATGATTCATCCACAATTCATAAACTAATACATGCTTTCAAATATATTCATTCTAACAGATAAAGTTATCTAACTCACACAAGCACAAAAATACTAGACAATTTACAAAAGCAATTAACAACCGATAATTCACCCTCCCAAATTTAAAATACACGTTGTCCCCAATGTGAAAATAAATACAAAGAAGGGCTAGGACTTTCCTGAATACATTAGTTTGTGTCATTGCCATCGTCCTTATGAGATGGATATGGATTTGTTTTCTAACCAGGTTGTTGTCCACAAACTTGAGAACTTACAACCAACACAACGAGAATGTTATGACAATAAAATAAACAGTCATAAAACTAAAAAAAATAAGTAATAAGAAAGGAATAGAGCTTGTGTTGCCTCCCAATAAGCGCTTCTTTAAAGTCATTAGCTTGCCTTTTTGCCATGTTTGATTATGGTGGCTCGATCCAAGTCATGACATCCTTACAATTTGTGCAATTTTCATTTATGCACCCCTTTTTTCGCTCTCCATATTTTGATATTTTCATTTTCATCTCTAACAAGAAGTCCACCGAAATTTGATTTTCTATTTTAACATCTTCGTAGATTAGATGGATCTTCTTCATCAATTCTACATCATTCATTTTTGTTGGAAGGTTGCTCAAATGGGGTATAAATATTAAATATCTCTTACTTGTGCTCCATCCTCAATATTAGCTTACCATTCTCCATGTCAATCATAGTTCGACATGTTGCTAAGAATGGTCAACCCAATATAATTTGAATGTCTCGATCTTCTAGTATGTCCAACATAATGAAGTCCACCGAAAATATTAAATTTCTTGCTTTTATTAGCACATCTTCAACTTTGCTACGTAGCTTTAAAATTGTTCTATCAGTCAGTTGTAGTGTTATTGATGTTGATTTGACTACACCCAATCCCAATTTCCTGTAAATAGAATATGCCATTAGTTTTATACTAGTACCTGTGTCACACATGCATTAATAACATAAGAATTTCTAATTGAAATAGGCAAAGTAAAACTTATTAAATCTTTTAATTTGGGAGGTAATTTATTTTGCACTCTTGCACTACTTTGTCGGTTAATGCCACAATTTCAAACTTTAGAAACTTTCTTTTATTTGTCAACATCTCTTTACAAAATTTTATGTTGCTCGAAATTTTGTGTCTTGTTTGTTCTTCTTGAGCCTTTGAGGAAAAGGAATATGAGGCACGCAAGCCTTGATTGGACTTGGTGCCTTGGTAGTGGATGTTTCCGTACTTTCTTTATTCTCAATTGAGACAAGTGTAGAATTTTTTTCTATTGTAGATTCATCAACATCTTCTTGGTCATCTTTTCATTCTGACCTTTTCACAATAATCTCTGGTAATTGTACCCCACTCCTTATAGTTATAGTATGAATATTTTCCTCCATCGACTTCCTTCGAAGTCTTCGGGGAAATGGAAGTAGATGTACATATGCTCTAACTTTTACAGGGACACTAGGTGAATTGTTTTCCACTACTCTTATTGCCATCACTTGTTCTTTAGGATTTGCCATTGTATTGCTTGGCAATGATCTCTGTGGAAATTCTGAAAGTTGTTGAGCTATCTGACCAATTCGTGTCTCCAACTTCTTGATTGATGCTTGCTGATTTTGAAAATTAGTATCAATATGTTGGAATATTTTGTCTATTTTCTGCACATATTGATTAAACATCTTTCCCAAACTTGGCATGTTCTTCTACTGGGCATTATTTGAACCATTCCATTGCTGATTATCTGACCACTTGAACTTCCAGTGCTGCCTCCATCCTGGGTTATATGTTTGTAAATATGGGTTAAATTGCAGGAGCCATTCTGAATGAAGTTGACTTGTTCCTAGGGAAAGCCCATAGCATACAGTTTTCTGTCAAGTGGTCAGCTCCATAGTTTTCGTATGATGGATTACCCATCACTGCACGTGCTCCTCTCATTTGTGAATTCACCAATAGCTCTTCCTGCTTTGTCAAAGTTACTATCTGTACGTTGGTAGATTGTGCTATCTAATTCATACATCCTAGATGTTTTCGATGGTACCACTCTTTCTGATGAAAACATTGAATGTGTAGCGGCAATTAACTCAAATAAATCCATAGTTTGTTGTACTAATTTTCCTAAAATTGATCCACTAACAGAGGAATCTATTTGAGATTTTAACAAGGGTGAGAGTTTGGTGTAGAAGTACTGCACTTGATTATCTATTATGATTCTATGATTTGGACACTTTCGCATAAGCTCTTTGAATTTGTTCCATGCCTCGTGATAGCTCTCTCCATCTTACTGTTGGAAAGTTTGAATTTTCAATCTGATTTTAGCTATTTTTGCCGGTGGAAAGAATTTGTTGCAGAATTTTTGGTCAGTTCTTTTCATGTAGTAATGCTTCCATGAGGTTCGGTGTCTAACCACTCCAATGCAGCATCTTTCAGTGTATATGGAAATAATCGCAACTTAATAGCATCTTCATTAACCCCCGAAGCGTGGAAGTTTTGACAATTTCTGAGAAATTTGGAGATATGTGTGTTTGGATTTTTATGAGGTAACCTGTAGAATTGGAGAGTATTGCTAATCAAATTAATCAACTCCGCCCTTATCTAAAAATTATTTATCCCGAAATCTGGATACAGAATACTGGAACGCGCATGCGCGACTATGGGAGTCAAGAACTTTGAGAGTGGCAAGTCTCTATCATTTATTTCCCCTCGCTCCACTTCTGATCATGTGGGGCATCTATTCTTGCTGCCACTTGTCCAATTGGCTGAATAGGAATATGAATATTTTGATCGTCAGCCATTTGATATTGCTGTTTTTATTTTTGTTCATTGCGTCTTCGTCTGAAAGTACGTTCTATCTTCGAGTCAAACGGTTCAAGATCGTTACCTCGTGTATGGAGCATTTAACGAATATTTTTTTTAATAAAAGAAAATCAAATCAAATAACAGTTAAAAATAAAATAAGACTAAAAGTAAATAGTACCTCGACAATTGCATCAAAAACTTGTTGCATTTTATATATTGCAAGTGTACGATATGGTAACAAGTAGTATATTGGATCTTTGAGTCCGAATATCGTTCCCACAAAGACTATACTTTAAGACTTAATCTAATTTTTCTAACTCTTATTTAATAAAAGTAAGTAAATAATTATGATGGTTATGATGATTTTTCCTAATTACTTTTAACTAAATGAAAATATAAAATATTGCAAACAATAGATGATTGATAATTCAAATATGTTATGAATATTAGGGTATAACAATTTCATATACTGATTACTTTAATTCTTAATTCAAGATTCATAACCTAATGTAGTGTTCGATCGAATTCTTCTATTGTATTCAAATTACCCATATCGAGTTCTCATTGAGCCTATTTAACTAATTAAATTTCATATTTTTATGTGAATCAATTTTAGTTAAACGAAATACTAGTTCTAAGAATTCGTATTATGACTGCAATAATTAGTATAGGTATCTCTACACGTTATACTAATTTATCGAATTTTACTATGTAGTCTAAATTTCAAACTCATCTCTCGATTCGTAAAAGACTCACATAATCATCTAATTGGTAATCAATTAATTCAATGCATTAAATTCATGGTAAAANTTAATTCAAGATTCATAACCTAATGTAGTGTTCGATCGAATTCTTCTATTGTATTCAAATTACCCATATCGAGTTCTCATTGAGCCTATTTAACTAATTAAATTTCATATTTTTATGTGAATCAATTTTAGTTAAACGAAATACTAGTTCTAAGAATTCGTATTATGACTGCAATAATTAGTATAGGTATCTCTACACGTTATACTAATTTATCGAATTTTACTATGTAGTCTAAATTTCAAACTCATCTCTCGATTCGTAAAAGACTCACATAATCATCAAATTATTGATCATGTAATTTAATACATTAAACTCATAATAAAATCAACACATAACTAAATAAATCACAGAAATCTTCAATAAAGAAATAAAGAATCTCAAGTCGATTACATTGTTTTCCCTAAAATAAAAATTAGTTATTCATACTATAAAAATAAAAATACGCAAAAGTGGAAAGATATCACAAAAAATTGACGAAACGTGAAATTTCTGGTGCCTGCAGTCTTCTTTCTTTTTTTCTCTCTCTCTCTTTCCTTGCCGTTTTCTTCTCTGTGTATGACTTTTCTCATTTTTCTTCTCTTCTTCTCTCTTTCTTTTTCTCTTTTTCTCTTCTTTCTTTTTTCTTCTGTGCCTTTTTTCGTCTTCTCTCAGCCGCTTTTTCATCTGTTCTTGTTCCCCTCTTTTCTTCCTCTTTTCCGTGCGTGAATGTCCATATATATTATAATTCATAGCTCTTTTTATTCTTTTCAATCAAGGAGTTCAAGCCCATGACATTTCAAATTGAGGCCCAATTAAATTAATGATTGCTTTCAAGTCTTCAATTCTTTCATGTAATACAAGTTAGTTCTTGAAACAAATTTATTTGTTTACTCCCTGCCAATTTATTCCTCGTACTTTGGATTTTGTCATTTTTTTTTGTTCGCTATTTTGCATTATTTTCTCCAATTCTTCGTCAAACATAAAGTTTCACCTGCAAAATGCAATATAACATAAATTAGATAGAATTTTATTCTTAAGACAATAAAATATCATGATTTATGATTTGAAATAAGTGTAGAAATTACACTTATCACTTTTCTTTTGTAATTAGTTTATGGTCGAGGCAGACTTCGATCTTTGTTGTAATTAATTTTTTCAAGATTAACGATAAAATTGTTACTTGTAACTATTGAGACTCGGATTTCGTCTTAAAATATCAACCATGTTAAGAAGAGTAATCAAATCCTTATATTTCGATTTTTATTATGGCTTTTAACAAATATAGGATTTACCTCTTAATATGCCCTTACAAGATGTTTATTAGCTTAGGAGTGATTGATCTGTGTTGACAACTATTTAGATAGGTGTTGATTTTTTTTTTTTTTAATTCTCGTGTAGAGTGTTATTAAGTAACAAGTGGAACCTACATACTAGAGCAGAAAATGAATGAGAGTAATGAAAATCAACCTTAAAACAGTCACCCAAGTGAAAAGATTGAATAATAAGATTTTAGGTGGGCATCCCACGAGAGAGAAATGAAAATATTTGACTAATCAAATTGATATTGAAATAGATGAATGTAGGGAGAATTGAAGACATAGTATTCATTCAGTTACTTGAGTTCCATATCACTTCCCATTATTTAATTTAGCTATAGATTTTAGGTTGTGAATATAAAACCTTCCAATAATTTTGCTATTTGATTAAAGTTAGATTTGATTAAAACATACTAGAATCTGAACCTACCTCTTTGTTCCCGTTATTCTCAATTCTTGTAGTTGACAAATGTGAATGCATTTGATAATCAATATTTTTAATTGGTTAATAGGCACAAAAAAAAATAAAAAAAATCTCCATTTCGTTTCAATTTAGGCTTTTATGCCCTCATATCTATCAAACATTGTATAAATCGTCCATACCGATAATTACTCCATCAAAGTCTTGAATAATAATGAATTTGTCTTCCTCTTTGAATAAACAAAAAGAAAAGAAAAGAAACAATTGCATTCAGAGTCCCCAATTAATCTTTTCAAAAAGTGTGAATGAATCCCACTTAAAACAATTCATAACATATTAACAAACGAATGGAAATAGTTTCAACTTCCCAACGAATCTCACCTACCTCGTCCTCCACCCCTCCCCCCTTCTTGGCCAAACAGCAGCAGCACCACCCCTCCCACTTCCACTTCGATGCGACCACCATCAGCATCACCTTTCGCCAAGCAATCTAAGCTCAGAGTGGTTTCAGTTTCCTAAACTAAACGTCTATGAAGCAAGAAAGTTTTTTAGAAGAAGTCTGGCAAGTTTTTTTTGTTGTTGTTAGGTTTTGATATTTCATATATGGGGTTTTATCTTCAGAATAATAGCTTCAGCTATTTTTCTGGAAAGCAATTATATATTATTCCAACTGCTTTGCCAAGTTGCAAAGCTGAGCCCAGCTTTCTCACTACGTGGAATCCTCTAAATCCGCAAGCTAATTGTTTGTGTTGAAATTTGACCTTGAACCAGTCGGGAATTAAAAAAATTTGTTTCCCAATGTAGATTATATAGTCATGCTCCCTATTTTGTTTATAAACAACATAGATTTGGAATCTGGTAGATCCATATCAGGTCGTTAGTTCCAAACCATTATATTTCAATATTATGCCTGTGAAGCACAGATACTATGAACTAACCATGCCTGCGCCTAATTTCGTCTTCATCAGTCGATGTACATGTACGAGTCATCTGAATTAGGACTCCATGTACCGTATTGCAGTGCTTGCCTTTAAGTATATAAAAATGACCATGCAATCGTCTCTAGAGGGAGATACATCTAGTTGGAATGATGTAGTGCAGCACCAACCATTGTTTTATAACTGGAAAGATCTGGTTTAGGTCAAAAGTTTTGCAGTTTCATTTCATTCTAAGAAAGCCTACCAAGATCTTGTTTAGATTGTTAGAAGTATAGATCATTGTACTGCTTTAAGTTTTAGTTTCATTTTGTGGGCACCTACTTGTGGTTTCACTGTCTTCAAATTTGGGCATGGGTCCAGCTCCACATGGACAAAAATCAACTTGCTCTTCAATTTATGGTGGTTGAGACTTCTTTATAATCTATTCTTAAGGTTATTGTACTAAAATAGTGATGTAGGGTCGTTTAGAAAAATGATGAACAGATGGACAACACACATGACTCGTTTGACTCGTTTGATAGTATTTTTGCTTTTGCTTTTGCTTTTGCTTTATTTAAATGAGCTCGATAGACAGTTTTTTCTAAACGCTTTTCTAACTGAACAAAATACTTTCAAAAAAAATATTTAAATAAGTCCAAAAGCAATTTCTAAATATCAGAAATAACTGTTAACATTTTAAAAGTCGTGTCAAACTCGCTCTAACTATCTTTTGATTATTGAATAATCGAAAAAAAGCTACACGCAGCAAATTTTGAGAGAAACCTAAAGTTCTTGATATCCAAAATCGAAGAATGAAGTTAAGCCAAAGTTGAGAGCCATACAAGTGAAATTGACTCCTTTTCTTATTCCTAACAAGATCACACGGTTCCAAGTTTAGATGTAAATTTATTTATTTCTAATTTCTATTACTGATGTAGTGATAGTATATCTCAACTGAATGTCACAAAGATTTAGCTCACGTTCAATCGAGATTTTTTAAAACTCATTTTTCCTAAATTAATTTTCAATTTCATATTCTCTCAATAAAATAATTTTACATGTGGACTCATAACTTTTCTTACTTTTTAAACACACAATTTTCAAAATATCAATTTTTGTAATCTATTCTAAATATATAAAAAAAAAAAACTTCATTCTGGTACCACCCTATAAAGAATTGGATAATTCATGACATAGTTAAGCCAAAACCTTCTTGAAAATAGCTTGTGCTATAATAATCCACACAAGTTATGAAGGGAGAAATTTTCGAGGCTCCTGAAGATCCTGGTGTTTGGGGAGATACAAGGGTGGGTGTTGGTATTGCGGCTTCTAATATTGTGAGGATGAGCTTCATCCCCTCGGAGTTGTGACCTAACGACTCTAACCGCACAAATGCACCATTTCTAACTTGATTTTGCAAGGTAATTATGTCATTTATGTTAGTCAGAAGACCAATCGGGTTTGATGTGAGACATTTTTAGAAGGTAGGGACATACACCTTCAAGACATTGTGAGATCCCTGCTTGTACACAAACACCACCAAAAACTATTGTGTGAATTAACAAGGGAATGCATATAAATGAACATGCACCCAAGATTTCGTATGAAGCAAGAAAAACTGAGTACAAGAAAGGATTTGCTACAAATCTGTTTCCATGTTTATTACGTTAAACCGAATGGAACGTTTAAACTCGGTTCCTTATTCGAATAGACAATCTCATACAAACTTGTCCAACATGCTGAAAATGTCGTCTATGTGGTGTATATATGCTATTAATCCCGTGGTTGACATCAAAATACATGATGTTTTTCGCTAGAGTAAAATCTTGAAAAATGTATGTTCGATAAATTAATAATCTCGTTTAAATAATAAAATTTTTCTATCCCAACTTGGATCAGTGTACTAAATTAATAATCCCACTAAATACATAAGATAATAATTTTTTTTAAGATCCTTCGAGGCCCAACAAAAATATGAAATAATAATTGTTTAAATTCATAAAAGTTCGTGCTAATACAAATTAATAAATTTTTAATTTGACAATATGTTTTTCAATTCCCCACTTTTCATCTTGTACAAAGTAATAATTTAATGTTCTGCTTGAAATGCCTATTTTGAAGAAACAATTGGTAAAATACATCTATAATCTGAATCATAATTACCATTGATAGGTGTATTGAGCACTCCTTGAATAATATTTTCATCATTAGAAGATTTCATCACAACATCATTTTTGTTAGAATGGTTTAAAAGATGCTCGACATTCATCACATTTCTATAGCATTGATCAGAAATAGTTTCACGCAATCCATTGTTTTTTTTTTCCATCTTAACTAACCTTTTGGTTCATTGTTAATATCTTCATTTGACCAAAATTTTAAGTGCCAAAAATAATTTGCAATAGTTGTTGTCTTCACATCATTGTTTCAAGTCGTATTAATAAAATTGATAGCATTCATCATCTGGTCAAACCAATAAAGAAACTCTTAAAAAAGTAAACCAATCATCCTTGCTTTTCAGTTCCTCAATAATGACAATTAAGATGTTCATACTCATATTTTTAAAATATCTAGGATTAGCAAACTTACCAATAATTCAAAGAGATAGTTTATGTGAACCGTCACCAATCCAACAAACAACAATTAATATTCTATAAATTAATAAATATTTATTTATCGATAAATGGATAATTTATTTATTTATCGATAAATAAATAACCTAGCTAAATGAATATTTTTTCCGGTCCCGAGAGTATTACTTTATCGAGGTTTAACTGTTCTTGTATATTATTTTATTTATCGATAAATTAATAACCTGTCTAAAATTAAAAAAAAATTCTTGATCACAATATTATTATTTTATAGAGGTTTTAATGTATATGCTCAAATTCGCAATGTTAATTTCTTTTTGTATAGATTAACCCTAGGAGATAGTGGGCTCGAACCACCTTGCCTTGTATAGGATGGATCACATTGAGCAATGCTAAATGCAAGAACTATAAATAATCCACATATGAAGTGGCATTAAATTATAATATCAATATAATGTGTCTTATATCCACTCATTTATTGACATTATCATTTCATCACATATCACCTATCGCATGGGGATGATTCCCTCTTTGTACATATATCATTATTCAATCACATTTATTCATTAAATATTATTTTCAATATGCTTCCTTATATATACACAAGATTAATGTTTTGATCAAATGTCAAGCACATGCACAATTTTTCCAAATAAGTACTGCTCAAAACAAAGTTATTTGATATATTGTGCAACTCCGACATAAAAACATATTTCCAACTGTCAATTCGGTGTAATTGAAACCCACTTTATACATCGTCTCCAACCATACTACGATTGCAACAAGAACCGCGACCAAGAAAGCTGTAGAGGCCATTTTGAAAACTTAATTTACTTGAAAAGATTTCGTTATAGCTTTCATTTTCTTGTAATTTGCTAAGAATAGATGATGCTTTCATGGTGTTGGCACATTAACCTCCTGTTTGAGATCCATTTTTTATAATATGTTTTTTAAAAAGTGTTTTTTTGAAGAATATATAGTTAAAAGTAGATAAAAGTTTTAGAATTATGTGCAAAATTATTTTATTAAGAAAATATATAATTGAAAATGAATTTAAACAAAAATGAGTTTTAAAGAATGAGACTCAAATGTTGGCCACGTGTATTTATGATATCGTTGGTACATAAAATACTAGAGTAGCTGGCCAACAGAGGCTGTCATTGTTTTTTGCTCCAACATAAAATGGTATGGAGTCGTCTAATTTGGCTGATATGGGTAGACTTATTTGTAAAAACAGTATAAAAGTGATAAAATTAATGTTTATTTGTTTCTCCTATGAATCAATGTATTTGCCAGCAGTTTTTCCATTTTTTTTTTCGATTTTTAAGTCAACGCTGGTCTACTCGAGATTTTTTAATTTTTTAATTTGACGCTAGTCTTATCTTTGTAACAATCTTGCCCGTAGCATATTCTGCTACATGTAATGTTGCTTGAATTAACAAAGTTACTATTGATCTGAAAGTTTCATAATTCAAATAGGTAAAAATTCTGAAGAAAGTTCACCAATTTGTCTTTGGTTTCATACAAAAATAAATAAATAAATAAAAATTCACACGTTATTAGATTTTTCTCAGTTTTATCAGCATCAGTTCCAATTTTGTACTTCTTCAAGTTAACTAATTTCTTAAATATGAACATTAAAGCAGAATATGTTAAACGGTACCTCTAGCTAGAGAATTTAATACATGTCTTAAATATGAACAGTACAACAGAATCCTCGTTTCGTATGGCTCGACCAGGTAATGCACCCGCACTTCACTAAAAATCAAATCTAGGAACCATTAGCTCTGATATGTGGAAAAACAAGTCTCTGCACCCTTCATCTTGACGAATGAAAGCCAAATTCATTAACTGGATCGAATCATTTCATAATACCCATTTTCAGCCCACCAACACTCGACCGGTACGATATCGCTATCGGTATTTCAGTGTGAATCATCAACATATATTGATTTCAATCATAATTTTCATCAGTGTTTAATTACTCTATTAATTTATTTTATTGTTCTTGAAAATGCCCTCTCGACGGTTTTTGCCCCCAAATCTTTTGAGCCACCTCTAAGAAGAAGAATGAGAGATGATGGTGACAATGTTAATTTGAAAAGGTGAGGATAGCTAATTCAAGAAAAAACTTGTTACTCGAAGCTAATGTGGATAAGATGAAGGTTGCATCGGCGACGCTAGAGGATGATGAATGGATCAAGGACTTTATTTCTCATCTTATTTTTAGCCAAAAATTTGTATGACAACTAGTCTTCCTGATTCAGTCGAAATGAACTTGACATCGAGAAGGATTACGGTTTCGATTGTCTAAACCAATACATTCAGAGCACACTATATAGGCATTTCTAAACTTCAAATTTTAATCTCATCAATACAGTAGCAACATAGATGTTTAAATGAATGTGACAAAAGAAAAAAACCGAAGAGTAAAACTTATTTAGTATCACACAACATAGAATTAGAAAATGAAAGACAGAGCCTGAAAATTAAGAGGTGGACTGCATATATATGTTAAGCCAGGATCATCTTAAAAACAGCCAATGCTGCAAGAATCCACCCAAAAGATTTAAAGGAAGAGATTTCAGAGGCTCCTGAAGATCCCGGTGTTTGACGAGGTAAAGGAGTGGGTGCTGCTGTAGCTGCTTCTAATACATTGATCACAAGCTTCATCCCCTTCGTGCAGTGATCCGCAATCGCACAAATGTACCACTTCTTCCCTGGTTTCGCAAGGGTAATCACGTCGTTTCCGCTATCCAGAAGACCAGTTGTGTTTGATTTCAAACACTGTTGGAAGTCAGTTCCATTCACTTTCAAAACATTGTGAGATCCCTTATTGTACATGAACGCTGCACCCAAAACAATATTAAAAATCAATGAGGGAGTCCATCTATATGAACAACAATAAATGTGGTATCAGAGATGAATTTATTAATAATAAAATTGGCTCGCATAGAAAATTGGAAAATGAGGTAGGGTGGGGGATAGGGGGGCACAAAACAAGGGAATTAACATACTCAGTGTGTCTCCAACGTAGAATGTTTTGTCTGCAGCCCATTCAGTGTAATTGACACCCACTTTCCAGCCAGCATTGTCTCCAACCATATAATTAGTTGCCATAGTTGGAGCAGCAACCATTGCAAAGAAAACTGCGATCAAGAAAGCTTTCGAGGCCATTTTGAAACCTTAATTTACCAGAAAAGATTTCCTTGTTAATTTTCTTGTGTTTGTTAATGATAGAGGATGCTCTCGTGGTGCTTAGACGTTATTGCATTTATAGTATCAATGAGGGTAAAATACCAGCCGGCTAACAGCGGCTGTCATAGTGTTATGCTCCCAAGAAATTTCCCCGAACAATGTAATATGGCATTACTCAACGTAATTGCATGGAGCTGTCCAATTTGTCTTATATGAGACTTGGTCAAAATAACATGAAACCCAGAAATTAAATCACATTAGTTGTGTTATATATAACTCACTCTTTCCTAGTCAAAATCAAGAAATTATTTACTCACGGACCATTAAAGTTAGCCTGGATGATAGGTTCAATGCCTAAAGGCCCCCATTTGGCATCTATAATGTTGATCCCCTAGTGTGATTCACGATGGATCGTACCATGTTGCCACTAGGAAGCCAAGTAATCGCACAATTACATGCTAGGGTGTCTGCAAAAAACTTTACATTGTGGTTAAACGCAATTAGACAATTTTGNTTTTATATTATTTATTTTATATTTTTTTTTTTTTTAAAATTGTTTAAAATTTTTATTTAAACAATAAAATGTTTAAATTTGGTTAAAAAAAAAAAAAAAAAAAAAAAAACAGACTATAGGATTGTTTGATCATCATTTTTTTCAAAATATATTTTCTCTCTTATTTTCAACCACACATTTTTCAATAAAATAATATTACATGCAACCAAAAAACTTTTTCTTCATTTTGAACCACACATTTCTCATCAATCTATTATTCTAAAATGCATTCTACACTAAAAATAGGACTCAAACAAACATATATTAGTTTTTTTCTTCTAACTTGTTCTCTTGTTTATGACAGTTTCTTTGTTAACTCAGAACAATATTTCTTTGTAAATATCTTCTCGAACAACATACTAAAATTTTTACAAATATTGGTGCTTAATATTTGATTGAAAATTACAAAATCTTAATTAAATATATGATAAATTTGATGATACGTAGAAAAATAATTATTTTAAGATAATCATAATTCCTTTAGTACATATGTGAAATGAGGGAACAAAATCAGAGAATAATAATGTATCAATCGTTTCATTAGAGGATGAATAAAATAATATATATTTTTTTAACAAAAAGATATCAAAAATCAATATAAATATATATATAGATATCATATAATATTATATGATAATATTTAGTTTCCTTCTTTGATAGGTTTCTTTTTTTTTTTTTTTTATTTACTTTTCTTGTAATATATAAACTCGTGTATTTCATTGAAAACCTAATCTTTTGGTGGCTCAATAATATGTTTTCTTTTTCTTCTTCTCCTCTTAATTCTTAATTATTTTTCTCCCTTGATTGGTTTGTCAAATTATTTTGTATTGTTTTCAAGGTATCAGAGCCTAAATACATGCATTCAACCAGCTTCTTTCTTTCATTCATCCTCACATCAATAGTGCAATTGAAAAACCTAACCGTACATTTGATTTTCATTGAGTTGCCACTATTTTTCCACCATAACTTTTCAAGGCGACCTCAAATCAAAGATTGGTGACCATATTTAGGTTCACGGTGATGAGAAGAATTTTCCTAGCTGGTGCGTGTACTACCACGCGTGACTCTCCAGTGGCGATTGCAGCATGTGCTGACACGTGACACGATTTCTAGTAGAGCTTCAACTGTGTAGTGTGTTCTTAGATGAGTTTCTGAACGTTTGGTGGTATTAGTTTAGTTATACGTGTACTGTGCAATATATTTCGATCGTAGTTTGTTGTGGTACGTTTGTTGTCGTTGGCTTTCCTTAGAATTGGGTGATTTCGTTGATTCGTAGTTGATTTTTTGTTGAATTTATGATGGTAATTGAAAGAGACGACTCGCTTTAATCTATTAGCTTCTGATTAAATGGTAAAAATTACTCATATTGGAGTACCGTGATTAGAAATTTTCTAAATGGAAAAAAGATCGTAGGACTATGTTAGTGGAACTATTGTGAAACCCAAGAAAACTGCTGAGAAATATGTGACAAAGTCGGATAATTAGGAATTAAACAATTCAAAAATTCTAACTTGGATCATAATTCTGTTGAGAAATCCATTGGTACATAATCGTCAAAGTTTGAAATAGGAAAGGAATTTTGTAATCATTTTCAGAAATTATACACTAAATCTAACTTTTCAAAGCGGTATCAGTTAGATATTGATATACGAGTTTGACAATAGAAGAATATGAGTATTCTCGAGTTTTACGTCACTATGAATTCAATTTGGGATGAGTTGACTCTTACGGAATTAGTGAGACTGAAAGCATGTGAAGAATATGTTACTTTTAGATAAGGGCAGCGATTAGTTCAATTTTTATGGCACTTCGCAATGAGTTTGAGGGACTTAGAGGCTCAATCTTGCATTGCACTCCACTTTCCTCAGTTGATTCGATAGTTAGTGAACTTGTAGCTGAGGAAACACATTTGAAATCTCTTGCAGGAGAAGTATCTCTTCCTCCATCTACCAGCTCAGTGTTGGCTGTACCCTCTAGACCATCTACACAGAATCAGAACAAAGGTTATGTGAGAGTTGCTAGTGATGAGTGTTAACTTTTGCAAACAAAAGGCTCTAATCATATAGGTTTGTCATCTCAGAGTCATTCAGGTATTTCTTCCTCATGGATCTTTGACTCAGGTATTTCCAAACACATGTCATCTAACTCAAAACTCTTTAATGACTTGTGTTCTTCTAACTCGTCTATGTCTGTTATGACTGCTGATAGCACAACATTGTCTTTAGCAGGTATTGGTTCTGTTAACACATAATTTATCACTTTCGGTTATCTATTATGTTTCAGCTCTTACTTTAAATCTTATTTCTATTTGGCCAATTGTGTGATTCTGGATACTTAGTTCAATTTTCTTCTACTGCTTGTAATGTGCAGGATCCTCGATCTTAGAAATAGATTGGGATATGCTGTAGACAATGAGGGTTATATGTTCTAGACAATCTGAGACCACCACACGTTGTAGCCTCTGGTGTTGACTTGTCATCTTTCTGTTTGAATTCATCGTCTTCTAATTTTTATTTGTGGCATTCTCGTCTTTTTTTTTTTTTGCTTGTCGTTTGAAATTTTTTGTTTCTAAGAGTCAATTGAGAGATTTGCAAACTCATGACATTTTTGATGTAGTGGTTGCAAATTAGCTAAATTTTCTGCATTACCTTTTCCTAAAAGTGTTTCTCATTTTGTTGCATCATTTTATCTTATTTACTCTAATTTATGGAGACTTGCTCCTATTGCTACAAAAAGAGGGTCTAGATATTATGTATCATTTATTGATGATTATAGTTGTTATTGTTGGATTTATCTTATGAAACGATGATTTGAATATCTTTCTATTTATCGTTCTTTTAGAGTATTTATTAAAACTCAACATTCTACTATAATTAAGTGTTTTAGATATGATTGGGGTGGAGAGTATACTTCAACTTATTTGTCTGAATTGCTTGCTCTTGATGGCACAATTCATCAAATCTCGTGTATTAATACCCCCACAACAAAATGGTGTTGCTGAATGAAAGCATAAGTATATTGTAGAAATTGTTTGTTCCCTTCTTTTGTCTATCAAAGTTTCTCGTGAATTTTGGGGAGAAGTAGTTCTCACTGCTGTTTCTTTAATTAATAAGATTTCATCTTTCCATACTTTAGGATTATCACCATTTAAAACATTGTATGGGCATCCTCCTGATTACTCCTTATTAAGAGTATTTGGCTGTACTTGCTTTATTCTTTGTCCTGAAGTAAAATATAGTAAATTGACATCTCGCTCTATTATTTGTATTTTCTTGGGTTATGGGCATGGGCAAAAGGATTATCGTTGTTTAGATCCTATTAATAAAAAATTATATGTTTCTCTTCATGTCGTGTTTCTTAAGTGTTTCCATTTTTTTCTATCTCTGATAATACTCATGATATGACTAAAACTGATCTTATTCATATTGATACATTCTGTGATGACATTGACAGACCACATTCCCATACCCTATGTACTGTTGATTCTTCATGTTCTACAGGTACACATGTACCAGCTCATGATATACCTCTTCCTTCTATGGCCTTCCAAGCCTCATCTGAGATCGTTGATCCAGCTCCTACTCCATTCCTCGATATCCTCAACGTATTCGTAACTCCACTCAATTACCTGATTTTCCTTATTCTTGCTGTTTTGAGTCCTTTTGTTGTTTTCTAAACTCCATTCACAAGTTATGTGAACCATCTTCCTATAAAGAAATAATTCTAGATCCTCTTTAGCAACAGACTATAACTGATGAACTCTCTGCTCTACATAAGACAGATACTTGGGACTTGGTTGCATTGCCTTCAAGTAAACATGTTATTAGTTCTCGTTGGGTTTATAAGATTAAAACCAAATCTGATGGTTCAGTTGAGCGTTTTAAGGCTAGATTGGTTGATAAGGGTTTTAATCAACAGTATGGTCTAGATTATGAGGATACTTTTGTTCATGTTGCCAAGATGACCATTGTTCATACACTTATTGCAGTTGCATCTATTCGTGAATGAAGTCTCTCTCAGTTGGATGTCAAAAATACCTTTTTGAATGGAAATCATTAAGAAGAGGTTTATGTGGTTCCTCCTCCTGATCTTTCTTCTCTGGATATGTTAGCAAAATCAAGAAGACGCTTTATGGCCTCAAACAAGCACCTCGTGCTTGGTTTGAGAAATTCTCAACTGTTGTTATCTCTCTTGGTTTGGTTTACATCCAGTTAACATGACTGTGCCTTATTCTTTAGATAAACTTCGGTTGGTCGTATTATACTTTTGTTGTATGTTGATGATATGATTATTACTAACGTTGATGTTGATGGAATTGCAGATTTCAAATCAGAATTAGCTCGTCATTTTGAAATGAAGGACTTAGGTGCATTATCTTATTTTTTGGGGATTGAAGTTGCTTCTTCTCCTAGAGATTCCCTTCTCTTTCAATCTAAGTATACTATGGATGTTATTGAGTGTACTCGGCTTACTGATACTAAAACTACTGATATTCTATTGAGTCCAACACTCGATTTACTCTAATAGTGTACCCTTGACTGATCCCACTTTGTATCGCATCATTGTTGGATGTCTGGTTTATCTTACCATCACTCTCCTGATATTGCTTATGCTATTCACATTGTTAGTCAGTTTGTTTCGACTCCTACTACAGTTCATTGGGCAGCAGTTGTTCTTATTTTACGATATCTTCATGGTACCTGTTTCAGAGTCTTTTATTTGTCTCGGCCTCCTCTTTAGTGCTTCGCGCCTACTTTGACGCTGATTGGGCCAGTAACCCCACCTTCTTTTATAGATTTCCTTTATTTTATTTTATTTTTACTTTTCTTGTAATATATAAACTTGTCAGGTGTGTACACACACACACACACACACACACCCTCAGGTATACAATTATCAATATATTATTCATTGTTAGCTCATTTTTCTCTTAAACTTATAGCATATACTGATGCAGATTCAACGGGTAATCAAGATTGTTGCACCTATATTCTAGTACATGCCAACTTTCTTGACTCCAACACCATCCATTGGTGCTATAAAAAGAAACATATGATTGCCTAGTCTTCTACAGAAGCTAGACATTGTTTCAAAAAAAATTCATTCATTTTTGGGAAAAAAAAAGGTTCGATTTTAGAGAAAAGAAGAAAAAATATTTTAGTATCTTGAAAATTTACCGGCTAATTTCAATTCTTATTGTTTCAAATTCCAATTTTTGTATGGTCCAATTCGAATTCAAGAACCACTTTCTTGAATTAAAATTATTTTTCATCCAAATTATCCAGTTCTTCCTTGAGTCTTTAAGATCACAAATCTCACTTGATTTGAATTCTACGAGAATAAATCCGGGTTGAGTTTGAATTATTCTTTGAAGGACTTGGTTGAAAGCTTGAGTGGTAAAAGGTAGAGAGGTGAGATCAAAAGAGGGTAAAAGCCAATTGAGCGATACCCGAGCAAACAATTGTGAGCCATATATTAATTTTTGAAAAAAGAAAGATGTTGGACAGGAAAGGATCAACATCAAGCAGGCGTAACAATCAATCCAATTGGTCGAATAAGGCGAATCTGCGGCTCAAGAACTTGTGTGAGGATATAAGCGATAGAATGGATAGGCTTGAACGAAGGAATAGACATCTTGTTGGAGATGGGGTTGATAGGAGGAATAGGTATAAAAGGGAGATTAGAGAGCATCGTAGAGAATGTAATAGAGTCGAAAAATTGGTAGTGGAGGAAACTTGTGTGGTGATGCATGATCTCCATACGCCCATAAGCGTGGATGATGTTGAGCAGCTATGGGAGACGATCTTTCAAACTAGATATCATGTCAACAACAAGGTATGTAGTTTGATTATTGATGGAAGTAGTTGTATTAATATCGTTAGTGTTATGCTTGTCGAGAAACTTGAGTTGACTACTATAAAACATTCCAAACCTTATAAACTGTGGTGGTTCGATGAATGTGAAGAGGTTAAGGTATGTGAGCAGGTGTTGATAAATTTCTCAATTGGGAGGTACCACGATGAGGTGTTGTGGGATGTAGTTCCTATGTATGCGGGCATATACTGTTGGGTAGACAATGACAAAATGATAGTAAGGTGAAACATGATGAATTCAAAAATAGATACAACTTTACTAAGGATGGAAAGCCTATTATTCTTGCGTCGTTAACACCACAACAAGCGTATGAAGATTGACTCAAATTGAGAAGTGAGAGAGAAAATGGATTGAGAGAAAACAAAAATAAGAGCGAAAACGATGAAGTGAGAGCTTGAGAGAAAATGGTGAGGTGGCTAACAATGAAGGAAAAGAGGTAGAGCCACAAAGGAGTGAAAAGAAAAATGATAGTGGAGAGGTGGCTAAAAGAGACGTGGAGCCACAAGAGAGAAAAGAAAAGTTAGAAGTGAGTTTGTATGAAGAACATAGTGAAGTTGAGAGGATTAACAACCCCCTCTCTAGTTTCGCTATTTCAGTCTTGCGGGATTTCGAAGACTTGGTTCTTGAAAATGAGCCAATTGGGATACCATCCAATTCGGTTGTAGAACATCAAATTGTGGATAAAACTAACCAACCCCACCCTATTTTGGATATCACTTTATTTCAGAAGGTTGACTTTGTAATTCCTGAGAAAACAACGGAGTATCGAGGCAATGTAAGGAGTTCCTATACATGGGGTTGAAGGATTTAGATGTGCAAGATAAGCATTCGAGCGCAGAGGAAAAACAGGAGATTGCTCTTAAAATATTTCAAACATACAAAAGGGCAAAGTCGAAGCGTGCACTATTTGATCCATGCAAAGGTGATTGGGTTTACATATAAGGAGACGGATACGAACTCAGAAGAGGTCCAAATTACATCCCAGAGGAGATGGACCATTTCATGTTATTGCGAGAATTGAGGACAAGGGCTACAACCTAGGCATTCAATGTCTAGATTTGAGGACGAATCTTCTTAAAGAGTGAGAGTCTGATGTGAGCTGGAATAGGCTACAATCAACTGAGAGTGCAATATTTGTTGATGAGATGGATGGCGAAATTGAGACCTCAAAAGAGCTAACAAAACCATGCAATTACGTGTTCATGATATGGAGTTCATGGAAGTGAAGATAACAAGCCTAGGATCAAGTGCCATGTTAGGGTCGAGAGCTAGAATGAATTGTTGCAACTTGGTTCAAATGGTGCAACGGAAGAGCCACTACAACCATTATACGACCGCATATTGGTTCCATCCATGCGGTCGCATGGAGGTTTATCGAAAGCAAAACTGAAATTTCAAGTTATGCTATGCGACTGCATAGAAAAATACTATGCGGCCACAGCTATTTCGGGAACCAACATTTTCATTTTTTTTTTCGAAATTACCTTATTTGATTATGATTCTATTTTATTTGATATATTTGTAATCTTAGGAGTCTATTTCCGTTTTAACCACCTTAATTAGGGTTTAGTATAAATTGATTTCATTATTTTCATTGTAACTTGAACGACATTATTATTGAATTAGTTTGAAAGGCTATATTGCTTTCTTTCTTTTGTTTTTCATGGAACAATCTTACCAAACTTAGCGGGCTAATTCTTGTGGTGTTCAACCAATCAAGTGAGATTCGTTTATCATTGTAATCACGGGGTCAAGGTATTTTCATAATTGCTTTGGTTTCTTGGTTCAATATTTTCGGGTCGAACTTTAATTTTGTGGTAGATTTCTTAAATCATGTAATTAAAAGGTCAACACATCATATTGATTGCGTTGGTTGCTTAATTCTTTGTTTTTCGAGTCAATTTCATAAACTTAGTTTGTTTGGACTTTCTTGGGTCGGATTTCAATATCCAGTGGGTTCCGTTACCTTCGTTGCTACGCGGGTTCACATCAATAGCTTCAGCTATTTTCTGGAAATCATTCATATATTAGTCCAACTTGCAAAGTTGAGCCCAACTTTCTCACTACGTGGAATACTCTAAATCCGCAAGCTAATTGTTTGTGTTGAAATTTGACCTAAAACCAATCGGGAATTAAAAAAATTTGTTTCCCAATGTAGATTATATCGTCATGCTCCATATTTTGTTTATAAATAACATAGATTTGGAACCTAATAGATCCATATCAGGTCGTTAGTTCCAAACCATTATATTTCAATAGTATGCCTGTAAAGCACAGACACTATGAAATGACCATGCGTTCGCCTAAATTTCATCTTCATCGGTCAATGTATATGTACGAGTCATCTGAATTAGGCCTCCATGTACACTATTGCAGTGCTTGCCTTTAAGTATAAAAATGACCATGCAATCGTCTCTATAAAGAAATACATCTAGTTGGAATGATGTAGTACAGCACCAACCTGTGTTTTATAACTGGAAATATTTGGTTTGGGTCAAAAGTGTTGTAGTTCATTTCATTCTAAGAAAGCCTAACAAGACCGTGTTTAGATTTTGTTAGAAGTATATATCATTGTACTGCTTTTGAAGTTTTAGCTTCGTTTAGTGGACACCTACTGGTGGTTTCACTGTCATCAAATTTGGGCGTGGGTCCAGCTCCACATGGACAAAAAGCAACTTGCCCTTCAATTTATTGGGTGGTCGGGTCTTCTTTATAATCGATTCTTAACTGTATTGTACTAAAATAGTGACGTACGGTATATTGGAAAAACGATGAACACATGGACAACACATAGGGATCATTTGATAGTACTTTTGTTTTTGCTTTATGTAGATGAGCTCGGTGGTCAATTTTTTCTAAACGCTTTTCTAAGTAGATAAAATACTTTTAAAAAATATTTAAATAGGTCCAAAAGCAATTTTTAAATATCAGAAATGACGATTGACATGTCAAAAGTCGCGTTAAACTGACTCTAACTATCTTTTAATTATTGAATAATTGAAAAAAGCAACATGTAGCGAATTTTGAGAGAAATCTGAAGTTCTTGATATCCAAGATCCAGGAATGAAGCTGAGCCAAATTTGAGAGCCATACAAGTGAAATTGACTCCTTTTCTCATCCCTAAACAAGATCACATGGTTCCAGGTTTAGATGTAAATTTATTTATTTCTGATTTCTATTACTGACGTCGTGATAATATATCTCAACTGAATGTCACAAAGATTTAGCTTTTGTTCAATTGAGATTTTTTAAAACCCATTTTTCCTATTTCAATTTCATATTCTCCAAATAAAATTATTTTACATGAGGACTCATAACTTCTCCTAACTTTTTAAACACATAATTTTCAAAATATCACTTTTCACAATCTATTCCAAAAAAAATCTACATCAAACATGTCATTAAAAAAATAAAGTAAAACTTCATTCTGGTATCACCCTATAAAGAATTGGATCATTCATGACATAGTTAAGCCAAGACCTTCTTGAAAACAGCCAGTGCTACAATAATCCACACACAAGTTATAAAGGGAAAAATTTTCGAGGCTCCTGAAGATTTTGGTGGTTGGGGAGATACAAGGGTGGGTGTTGGTATTGCAGCTTCTAGTATTGTGATCATGAGCTTCATCACCTTGGAGCAGTGATCTAACAATTCTAACAGCACAAATGCATCACTTCTAACTCGATTTTGCAAGGTAATTACGTCATTTCTGTTAGTCAGAAGACCAATTGGGTTTGATGTGAGACATTTTTAGAAGGTAGGGTCATCCACCTTCAAAACATTGTGAGATCCTTGCTTGTACATGAACACCACCAATAATCATTTTGTGAATTAACAAGGGAATGCATATACATGAACATGCACCTAACATTTTGTGTGAAGCAAAAAAAACTAAGTACAAGAAAGGCTTTGTTACAATTTTGTTTCCATGTTTATTACGTTGAACCGAATGTAACGTTTAAACTCGATTCCTTATTCGAATAGACAATCTCATACAATCTTGTCCAACATGCTAAAAATGTCGTCTAGGTTTTGACATATGCTATTAATCTCTTGGTTGATATCAAAATCCATGATGTTTCTTATTACAGTAAAATCTCGATAAATGAATGTTCGATAAATTATTAATCTCATTTAAATAATAAAATTCTTCGATTCCAACTTGGGTCACTGTACTAAATTAATAACCCCACTAAATGCATAAGATAATATTTTTTTAAGATCCTTTAAGGCCCAACAAACACATGAAATAATAATTATTTAAATTCATAAATGTTTATACTAATACAAATTAATCAATTTTTAATTTGACAGTATGTTTTTCACTTTCCCTCTTTTCATTTTGTACAAAGTAATTATTTAAGGTTCTGCTTGAAATGCCTTTTTTGAAAAAATAATTGGTAAAATACAACTATAATCTGGATCATAATAATCAGGGGCGAAGCCCAATAAGGTCCAATGCCGGCATAGGCCCGCATTGAACTTCTAGGCCCAACCCCATGGCCTAGAATTTTTTTCCTATTATTATTAATATGCCAACTTCCAGCCCAAGAGTGAAGTCCAAAACCATTACCAATACACACTACCCTAATGTAAACGGCCCAAGACTACTACCCAACACAATCCATTTAATTCAAAACAACCCACTCGCAGCTCCAGCCTCCATTTCAATTCATTCTCCTCCACCCCCGGCTCTACCCTCCAGTCACGCTAACCTAAACTCGCAGCTACGTCACCCGTCACAACACCAATTATCCACTCCTTGACTCCGTCCTTGTTCCATAGACCGCAGCTGCTTCGCCACATCGGCCTGTCTCCGTGAAGTACCACCCCTAAGTCTCTGTGAAGTTCCGTAGACCGCAGCTGCTTTGTATAGAATTATCAGTACCTAATGTTCAATTTTATATTCCTGAGGACCTCACATGCAATTATTCTACAAGTCTGTTATGTTTGTTTTTTGTCCAGTGTATATATACTGGAGTTGTTCTTCATTTCGAATTGATTGAATATAAAATAAAGGATTATTTTCTTCTTCGATCTCTTCATGGTATCAGAGCAGGGAAGATTTTGAAGACAGGATCTGATTGCATGCTAATTGCTAGGGATTCATACACTTGATTTTATTTCTGATGGCTGACGAATTAGAAGAAGGTTTTAATTCACAACCAAATGGAGATCAAACAAATGTTGGTCATCGCGAAGCTGATGAAGGAGATCCACTTCAATTAGGTAACTCAGCACTTGTTACTGTGCCTCTTAC